>LGRX02029763.1:0-40106 GCA_001247695.2 Cymbomonas tetramitiformis
GCCCTACATTCTGGGAAAATCGGAAGACGTCTAGAAGACGTCTAGAAGACGTCTTCTGAACGTCTTATAGACGTCTTCGTAGAAATGATGTCTTCTGGTTTCCAGAAGACGTCTTCTGACGGGAACGTCTTCTGGAAACCAGAAGACACTCTTCCGGGAAGACGTGCCGAAGATGTGCGGAATGTCTTCCGGATCTCGGAAGACATCTTCCCGGAAGACATGCAAAGGGCAGTCTTCCCGGAAGATACCCGGAAGATGTTCCGAATGTCTTCTGGGCGAGAATACATTCTGACATGTGTTATCGACACATATGTGATGATTATGCAATTTGGCCACATAGCTACTTCATACCACACGTACACTAGTCGCGTAATCACAGAAGACATTCAGAAGGCGCACGGAAGACATGCGGAAGACATTCCAGGTATCTTCCTAACAACTTCAGGGTTGCCATCATGCTCTGTTGCTATGATACATAATATACGGCTAAGTTAATTGATAGGTCTATCTACACATACATGTACGATTGCATCTATTCAACATACAGACCACTAAGTACGATGCCCGGCATATTATCATGATCGCCTCTTGCGTCTTGCACCTTTCGGTCGTGAACCATCATCGTCGATGCACTCGAAAAAGTCAGCCTTTAAATCAAATATCACCGCCGTCTTCATCACAAGATGTTTCTTGATTACAACTTGGTGCTCAATTTGAGCCGCCAGGATGAATGGATCATCAGTAGTGTCCCAAGGTGTCTCGGGATCATCCGGGTCGTATGTGTACACCACCTTTGCGGTATTGTCCGGCCCGTACTTCGAGTTTAGCTTGGCAAACCGTTTTGTCGTCGCTTTGTTAAATTCAGGGAACCACTTTCCCTTCACAAGAATGTACTCTTTCGCGGCCAAGTCGACCTTGTAGATGCTATCTATCATGGCGTACCTGCGAGTTGGAGCCACAATACTCTATAGTAAGAATCCCCGAAGACGTCGAGAAGACACGCAGAAGACATTCGGTACATATTCTGCGCACATTCACCAAAACGTATTGCACGGACGCACCGGTCAGTCTCGATTTCCTCGGGCCTTTGATGTTTCTCCAGAGAAAAAGGCTCGGAAGTAACGTTGACAAGTTTTCTTCGTCTTGTCCTGAGCTGCCGTGCGATAGCAAACTCCTCGAACCACGACCGAGCCGAAAGATTGACACACGCGAGGAGGCCCTTCGACGAGTGCGGCTTCATTCTCCGTGAATGGTCTCCCCAGCCAGACCTCTGGGTCGCTACCGTGCATATGCAGCGGCACATCCATCAGGCGAGACCCTCCGGCATGTGCGCCAATACGTCTCCGAACCATATGGTTTTCCCTGCGAATGTATACGTGCACAGTGTCAGGACATGTATTTACCAAAGACGTGTGGAAGATGCCTAGAAGATATATGAAACGTCTTCCAGGCACCTTATGGGTTTCATTTCTTACTTACCTCTTGCAGTAGGTGACGTAGTCGTCGAATTTTGCCTTCAACTTGCGGTATTGGGGCACGTTGCCATGCATCCACAGCTCCAACGCTTTCGTTTCAGCGCGGGAGAGTACATGGCGCTTGCCTTGTGTTCCCAAAACCACGGTGTTCGGCGCCCTCAACGGTGCGGTGGTCAAGAACCGGAGCACGGGTGGCCGGGTGGGATTGGTGATTGCCTCCCGCCGGCGACGAAGTACCAAGATTAACCCTCGCACCACATGTACCATCCGGTACCGCCCGAAGCCTTGCATAACACTCTGAACCGGATATGCATTGTTCTTCACCCACCTTCGAATCTTCCCGTTGAATGATTCGAACACGTACATCCATGTCCCCCGTATTGGGACCATACATGAGGAGTTGGTCGGGGAAGTGGGAAAGCAAATGCGTGTTGATGACCAGCCAGTCAGGTGAGCCATCGCGCTCGAGTGACTTAAAGAACTCATCCACCAGATTTTTAAGCTTAGGAACATCCTGCAAAATCACCAAATAAAAGGTAATTAAGGAAGACGTTTGGAATGCACTCGGAACGTATTCGGGATGTCTTCCAGATGTCTTCCGTACCTTACAGTCTACAAGCTCCGAAGTGAGCTCTCTCGTTATGACCGTCAACTGCCCGATCAAGTCTTCAAGCATGTTTTTCGAGTAGCCCTCGTCTCTATCCCAAGACGCTAGCACGCTCATGATGCCCGCTTGTAGCATTTTCAACGCCTTCGTGACACTTGAGCGTCTTCGGTCCGGTGTTCGTGCCGTTCGGCCGCAACATCTTCTTATGGCCTTGCCCCCATTTGACCATTGTGATTTGTGATGACCATTTGTAATTAATTAGCAATAATCAAGATTGTGTGCATTTGTTGAAATTGAAGGGAAAATGCGAAAGTGCAATTTTACATATGTCATTTTGCTCTACGTTAGATTTCCAAAATTTCAATCTCAGCTAATTTTGATCTACGTTAGTTTTCTGATTTCAGTTTTTGGACTGCTTGATTTCAGATTTTTTTACATTTGTCATTTTGCTCTACGTTAGATTTCCGATTTTCAATTTTGGCTAATTTGGCTCTATGTTGGATGTCAGTTTTCAGTTTTTGGAATGCTCCATTTCAGACTTTTGCAGTTGTCATTTTGCTCTATGTTAGATTTTCCAAATTTCAATTTTGGCTGATTTTGCTCTACGTTAGATTTCAGGTTTCAGTTTTTTGAATGCTTGATTTCAGATTTTACAAACCAATTTCAGATTTTTATATGTGTCATTTTGCTCCACATTAGATTTCCGATTTTCAGTTTTGGCTGATTTTGCTCTACGGTGGATTTCAGATTTCAGTTTTGGAATGCTTGATTTCAGATTCTGCTATTGTCATTTTGCTCTACGTTAGATTTACCGAAGTCCATGAGCCCGGAAGATGCGCAGAAGACGCTCGGAACGTCTTCGGAACGACTTCCGATGGAGCGTGCACATGACGCCATGGGCATACATCTTTCATGGAGATACGGGCATGCCGTGGCAACCGGTTCGCACCTTCGTGTTGGCATCTCCGGGGGAGGGTCCTCGGGCTCATGGACTTCGGTATAGGTCATGTCCACAACTTCATCCATCGGGGCCGGAGGTGAAGGTGAAAGCCTTTGCGGATTCATCCGCCTATCCCCATCACTCACAAGCTCCGGAGGACGATGATATGGTTCGCCCGATGCGATTGCATCCCGTATCTTCAACACCATTCCTTGGAGGTTGACGCCAATGGGAGGCTCAAGCAGCCACTTATGTTGTCGAAAGTGCACCGTCCCTACAAATTTAGGAATCGTAGGTAGGGCCATGTTTGCCTTGTATCTACCTTGTGTCTGGATGGCTTCAGACACAAGGTAGGTAGGGCCATGTTTAGTCAGTTTTTCCGCGGCGCAACACTACCCAAGTAGGGCCATGTTTGGTCGTGGTTTTTGGCCTTACTTACCCCTTACTTACCTTGTACCTACCCAATGTCTAACGCACCATACGTACGCACGTGAATGCATGAATCACTTAGACATTGGGTAGATACAAGGTAAGTATGGCCATGTTTATACATAAACAAGGTAAGTAGGGCCCTACCTATCATGTATCTGTACTCAAGTACAAGGTAAGTATGGCCATGTTTATACATAAACAAGGGTAAGTAGGGCCCTACCTATCATGTATCTATATCCAAGTACAAGGTAAGTATGGCCATGTTTATACATAAACAAGGGTAAGTTTGGCCTTACCTATCATGTGTTTATTCTCAAGTAATGATCAAACATGGCCATGTTCATACATAAACAAGGGTAAGTATGGCCTTACCTATCATGTGTTTATTCTCAAGTACTGATCAAACATGGCCATGTATATATCTACCGCATATCGAATACGATGTAAACATGGCCATATCTACCTAGATATTCGGTCTTTCAACGAATAACAAACACATATTAATGATATGCTTTAACACACACATATTGGATATGCTATGTATGCGTTGCATACTAAGTTTCAATATGTTGCATGCACAACATATTTAAACTTAGTATGCATACCGCAAGTTGGGATGCACTATACTTCCTAGTTGATGCTTTCGTGCTTTGAAAAGTATGCATGTGATATGTGAAAATGCGACAAGGCAATAGCAATTGCTATTCGAAACTATTTTTTACTCGCTACGTAACTACATGCTCAATACGATAGGACACACGAATGCAAACAAGCATGGGTTCTAACGCACTAATGAATACATTATGCAATACAGTTAATACAAACCAATATCGCGTAAGTACTATATTTTCTAATCTACTCCCTAAATATTCACTACATTACTATTTCAAATCCTACTTGAAAACTATTTCGTAAAATACAAACAATAAGCCTATCTACAATCTACAACGCGAGTGTTGGCGTCGTTGATGAGCACGTGCCTTGCTCCTCATAAATTTTCAGCCATCCTATATCAAAGGACAAGGAACCAATCGTTAGTAAATCTGGAAAAAAAAACAAGCACGCAAACGAAAACAATTCAAAGACAAGGGGTCAAAGGAGAATAGAAGTCGAAGGCGATGGAGTCGTTCGTGGGTTGAATCGCGTTTTCGCCGGTCCAACTCACGAGTCAATCTGAAAAATAGCGCCAACGAAAAAGAGGTTAGTAACGAGGGAAAAAAGGGGGAAAAAATAAGAAGAAAGTTAAGGAGAGTGAAAGTTTAGAGGGGGTGAGTTGGAATAGAACCAACCAAATCTAGTCCAAAGGACTAGCGGGAAAAATCTCCCGTTCACCCCATGTAAACGTTCAATACGCGCAGATCTAACTACATCTGCGCGTAAAAAACACTACGGCACTAGTACTTGCACGCAGGAGAAAATATGAAAAAGCAAGAATGAATTCAGAAGCAACGCATGGAAACAAAAGCAAAAGCGCAAGCAGAATTTTGTACAGTGCAGACAGGCACTGCACTGTACAGATGGTCAACGAGAAGAGGAGGAATTTCGAACTCCAACGTTTACAAGTACCGTGACTGACAACTCGAACTGTGCACTGTACAAGTATGGTGACATGACATGACGTCTACGGTGACACGCGGTCACCTCTGCCATCGGCTATCGCAATGTCGCATGTCAACGTGCTATCAGATATCGAGCTATCGATGCCGTGTCTCTCACCCGATCGCGCGACGTTGTCTTTTGTGTCATCACTCGAGTAATGTGTAATCGCCTGGCATCTTCTGGGATAAACTGAAGACTCTCGATTTTCGAACGCCGCGATCTGAACGGTCTGAACCTGTCCGCGAACGGTCGGCGATCTGAACCTGCGCGAGTGGCGATTCCGGGTCATGGGACCCATGTTTTTTCTGTTGCGCTTTCTTTTGTGCATATTTTTTTCAAGGGTTTCCCACTTCTGGACCATTCCTGAATGGCCCATAGAATATTTGAGCAAGCCGTTTTCACCATCGTATTTTGCGAGCAAGCCCCTTTCTTTTGAGCTCAACTTGTTTTTTTCATGAAAATGACCGATTTTTGTCCACGCTTGCCTGCACCCTAAGGTATGGTCTAGACATGACCATGTTTGGGTCGTTTCCCCATTGGGTTTTGCATTTGGGGCATTGATTTGGGCTATGTGCGCCGCGGAAGATGTCTACCTTGTGTTCGCGTGAATGCTGTTCGAACCGGGCCATACCAGGGCAATTCTACTCAGGTACAAGGTAAACATCTTCCGCGGCGCAACACAACGTGGTTTGCCTTGTTTTACTGCCAACATTGCCCAAAAATGGCCAAGTTTGCCACGTGTTTTTAAACACAGATCAAACATGGTCCGTTTTATGTACGTCTTGCCCAATGTTGGCAGTAAAACAAGGCTAACAAGGCCGTGTTTCACCATCTCGGCTGTTGAAACTGCTTAGGTAGGGCCATGTTTACGCCATACTTATGATGGTACAGCAGGTTACGTACGTGGGCAAAAGCGGTTTGCAGGCACAATAGGCGATGACATCCCGCGCACAGAGATTGGCGCAAGGTGGGATTCCGGAGGAGAGACGGAGGGTCAATCCCGCGAAAAGAGCCACTGTTGCATATCGCTTGCCAAATTCTCCGGGTGAGGGCGATGGGTTGACGACGCCGCCGCGTGCGGACGATGCCTTCAAGAGGCAACGTGTCCTCGAATGGGATGCCAATCCCACGAATGGGTTTATAGATTTAGTTGAGGAACTCTTTTGGGATGGAATCATTCTGACGGAAGAATACGACAATCATCCGGCACGCGCCACCTTCACTGACATTGAACGCGACGGCATGACCGGGTAGGGCCCTACCTGCCTTGCTCTCGGGACGAACCCGGGGCGAGCATTGCCCTACCTGCAATGGGAAGGGGCCAAGTATGGCCGTATTTTGACGTGTTCGCTGTAGGTCGAACCGAAAAGCACGGAAATTCCTCCCGTCACCCTCCCGTCACCCATCCAGTCCGCTGCTGGCGACGCGGGGTCAACCATGAGCTCGAGCGTGGAGAACAATAAGGCGTTGGCCTCCACGCGGATGGGGAGGGTAGCATCGTCCAGCAGGAAAAGGGGTGCGAAACCAATGTCCTCCGTGACAAATGTTGTCTGCAGCGCAGAGACCATCCTGGCGAAGAGCGCGGACGCGTGGCACTCAGTCCCGGAAAATCGCCCGTTCTTGTCCTCGAATAACTTTTGGCGAACGGACTTGGAGACCTTCATGTCGAAGTGTTCCCGTTGCAGCGTCCGCACCGAGGCCAGGAACGCAGCACCTGCTGAATTGGCAGCCGGCTGAGCTGCCGGCGGCGTGGCTGGAGTGTTGGCGTGTCTCGCAGCTGCCGAATCAAAAATCGTGGATAGCGCGCGTCGGCGATTCGCCATGCTAGCGGTGGCTCGAGTAGAAGCAACCATCTTGAGAAGGACTGAAGGGGCGGAGTGAGGCAACGGAACGCGAGATGTGCGGCAGTTCCGGGCGGCCAAGAAACGCGTGGGTCGCCGATACGGCAGCCGTGAGAGATCAAATAATTCAGGGAAGTCGTGTGGTAGCGGCGGCCAATACGCAACGGTGTGGGATCCAACCAGAAAACGTAAACCAATCCAACGTTAAGACCCGTAGAAAACCGTTCTCCAACCGGTGCGGCGTGCCGTAAATCAACCCATAAAATTTAGGCCATACCCGTGACTGCCGGCACTCTCACGCGCGGAGCGCCTCACCCCATCCCAGGCGTCCGAGCTTAGCCACTCATGGTGGCAATCTCGCAGTGGCTAAATAAAACGCAAGTGGGGCCAAACCTGGTAGATATATGGTTCGGCGGTGATATATATCTAACTGTTGAGATAAACCCTGAGTTAAGGGTTACGGAATCAGAACGGTAAAAGTGAGATAGATAAATCAGAGGCATACATAAATACCTAACGGGTGTTTCCCGTCTACTGGTGACGGTCACCCAGCCTACCATAGGAAGTGACATGTGACAGTTTTGAGTGTCACACACAGTGTCAAATCCAGCAAAAAGCGAAGATCGCCATGTATAACCGGATGAACTCCATAGTTGGCCCGGAC
Source organism: Cymbomonas tetramitiformis (assembly GCA_001247695.2). Lineage (NCBI taxonomy): Eukaryota > Viridiplantae > Chlorophyta > Pyramimonadophyceae > Pyramimonadales > Pyramimonadaceae > Cymbomonas > Cymbomonas tetramitiformis. The sequence goes on from LGRX02029763.1 coordinate 7,559, forward strand.
AGCGTCACTGGCTGTTTCTTTTGCGATGACCCCGAGAACCCTGACACCGTGTTCGATACCAAAGAGCCATTCATGCTCGCAGATCAGATCGCGTCGCAAGTAGTAATTGTGAAGCATCCTTGCATGCAAACTGCGGTGGTTCTTGACCCTCGAGCAGATTTCTTCGAGCAGAATGTCCAGGATGAAAATCCTAGCGAGGACGAGCTTGCTTAGTACTTAGGCCTGCAGTACGACATGGCATTTGTGTAGTGTAAATAGATAGCATCAGTTTGTGTATATACATAAACAAGGGTAAGTATGGCCCTACCTATCATGTATCTATGCTCAGGTACTGATCGGAAATGGCCATGTTTATACATAAACAAGGGTAAGTAGGGCCCTACCTATCATGTATCTATACTCAGGTACTAGTCAGGTAAGGCCATGTTTATACATAAACAAGGGTAAGTAGGGCCCTACCTATCATGTATCTATACTCAAGTACTAGTCAGGTAAGGCCATGCTTATACATAAACAAGGGTAAGTAGGGCCCTACCTATCATGTATCTATACTCAAGTACTAGTCTGGTATGGCCATGTTTATACATAAACAAGGGTAAGTAGGGCCCTACCTATCATGTATCTATACTCAAGTACAGGGTAAGTATGGCCATGTTTAGACATAAACAAGGGTAAGTAGGGCCCTACCTATCATGCATCTATACTCAAGTACTGAGGATCAGACATTGCCATGTACATCTTTGGAGACTGTCCATAGTAAGGACTAAATAAGCGTAATAGCCCAAAAAAACAGATTCTAAAAATATTTTTTTCCAATGTTTTCAAGTACAGCCCAGGTACAGGGTAGGTATTGCCCCCTACTTACCCCTTACCTACCCAATGCCCATACTGACCTAACTTTGAGGTGCGGTAACATGAAGTGTAAAATGTTTTTTCAGTTAAATCTTTGGAGACTGTCCATAGTAAGGACTAAATAAGCGTAATAGCCCAAAAAAAACAGATTCTGAAAATATGTTTTTCCAATGTTTTCAAGTACAGCCCAGGTACAGCCCAGGTACAACCCAGGTACAGGGTAGGTATTGCCCCCTACTTACCCCTTACCTACCCAATGCCCATACTGACCTAACTTTGAGGTGCTGTAACAGGAAGTGTAAAATGTTTTTTCAGTTAAATCTTTGGAGACTGTCCATAGTAAGGACTAAATAAGCGTAATAGCCCAAAAAAAACAGATTCTGAAAATATTTTTTTCCAATGTTTTCAAGTACAGCCCAGGTACAGCCCCAAGTACAGGGCAGGTACCGAGTAGCACAACTTTGAGGCCTCAAAAAATGAGGTTACCAAAGCCATTCCACCCAAAACTTCGCTCCATATGTCTTACATCGACCCAAACCATCGATATCTACAATAAAAAACAAACTATCGGAAACTTCATTTCACCCGATTTGGGCCGGTTTTGCCATTTTACTGCCGACATTGCCCAAGTAGGGCCCTACTTGGCTCGAAACACAAGGTAAACACAAGGTAAACACAAGGTTCTAAATTTCGGTAGGGCGTGCCCGGATCATCGGCCAAGTCCAATGGATCGGAGAAAATGTCCTCCCACGTATGCTCCTTAAAGCCCGGTTCATGCAAGTCTGAAATTGCTTGCACATAGCCAAAAAACTCTTGAACCGAGAAAAGCACATTAGTGGGCTCGGCTAAGCCGAAAGGTGGCCGGTTGCTTTGACGCGGCACGCAAATACGAACCGCGTCCTCATGATCTTCAGCCCTGCGAAAACATTGTGATGGTGAATTCATAGAAGACACGTGGAAGACGTCCGGAAGTTGCGCAGAAGATGCTCCACACATCTTCGGTTGTATGCATTTCAAACTGCATAAATGTGCATGATAGATGCATGTGGGTTATGGAGACAAGCAAGCACCTTGTTGCAGGGGAATGCTCATGAATGAAGACGGATTCCCCGAGCCATGCCGTCATCTCATGATCCAGCTCGCGGGATGGCGACACCGTAGACAACCAATCGTGCACCGCTGCCATCTTCCCCTTCAAGACCTCCGGCTTGGATTGACGGAAGACCTCCGCCGCGGATTCGGGGGGGGGGTTAGTGAGCATCGCTCGTTTGAAGGACGACATTTTGGTCTTTGGGGGCGCTTCCCCCTTTTGGAGATGCGCGGCACGTTTACTTGCCATTCTATCTCCTATACAAAGGACACTTGGCCAAGGTAGTGCGGAGGGCATCCTGAAGACAAACACTCAGAAGACGTTCAGAAGTCACTCAGAAGACACGCGGAAGACATCTCCCGACATCTTCCGGACGTCTTCTTGACTGTGCTTGCGGAAGATACCCCAGATACCTTCTGTACATCTTCCAGACGCCTTCGGGAAATATATGTCTTCCTGAACCCAGAAGAGGTGCGGAAGACACGCGGAAGACACACAGAAGACACGCGGAAGACATTTTTTTGACATCTTCCGGACGTCTTCTTGACTGTGCTTGCGGAAGATACCCCAGATATCTTCTGTACATCTTCCGGTTGTCTTAGAGATGTCTTTGAGGAAGACGTGTCTTCTGGAAATCTGATACTTGTAGAAGTTCCACCGAACGTCTTAACACCCCTCTTCGGGGCGTCTTCCTCATTTTTTTGACGATCTTCTACGCGTCTTCTAATGTCTACCTAGCGAGAGGGGTGTTAAGACGTTCGGTGGAACTTCTACAAGTTGCAGATTTCCAGAAGACATGTCTTCCTCAAAGACATCTCTGGAGGGTAACAAGATGCACAGAAGATATCTGGGGTGTCTTCCGTTCCGTATGTCTTTTTGTTTTTTTTTTTTGAAAAAAGCTTTAAAAATCGCGAAAAAACAAAAAAACATATAAGGTGCACAATACTGGGCATAATTGTGTGGTGTAGGTAGAAGTGCAAAAAAACAAGTGGTTTGTTCGGGAGAGGGGCAAACGTACCAAGTTACTAAGTTAAAACGGCCGACGAATTTGGTAGAAGAAACTGCTCTTGTTTTAGAGCACCATCCCTCCTAGCAACGGTCGAACAGTCGATCACGCGCGCAGTGAGTCGCGTGAGACGTGATGACTGCACGATACCGCGGATAGCAAACCCGGAAAATCTGCCAGCGCTGCGCTGCGCTGGTGTGGCGCTGGCGTGTGTGGTCGCGGTCGTGGTCAGGCGTCATCGTCAGCTAGCATTAGCATCGCATCGCATCGCATCGCATCGTCAGGCCCAGCGCAGGGGAGTGAGCACGAGCACCGCACCGCACATCGACATGACCGTTCGAGTTTGAATTTTATTTAACGTTGAAGTGAAATTTGCATCTACCACTTTTACACCTGCATCCAACTCAATTCCACCGCAGCCTCGTTTTCCGCGGACTGCTGCTGGGTGAAGTGGTCCTTTTAAAATAGTTCGTCTAACAAAAAAACGTTGCACAACGCAATACTTCAATAGTGATTGCGGGTGCTTTTCGTGCCTTGGGTTTTTTACGCGCACTTCGGCGTGCTTATTAGCGTCTAATTGAGGTGTGAACGAGACATGTGTTCTCGCTCGTCCTTTGGACGAGATGATGTTGGTTCGATTCCAACTCACACCACTAGGCCTTTTTGTTTTCCTTCGGTAATCTTGTATTTCGTCTCGTACTATTTTTGCGCTTTACTAACCTTTGGTTTTGCGTTGCGCTTTGTTTTTCAGATCGGCTGAAAATGACCTAGTCCAAAAGGTAAATTTTCAGCCCAACCTCAACACCACAAATAAAGGTATTTGCTCTATCATCCCCTAGTGTCACACCTAAAAAATACTGCCTTTATGCGTTGTGTTTTTCCGCTTTACTAACCTTTGGTTTTGAGTTGCGCTTTGTTTTTCAGATTGGCTGAAAATGAGCAAGTGGGAAAAGCGCATTTTCAGCCCATCGCCCACAACTAGAAGAGTAAAGGTACTTACCTTACCCTTCCTAGGAATTTGTGCTTGTATTCATTGTGTGTTTTCACTCTACCAAGTGTTGGTAATTTGGTGTGCGTTGTTTTTCAGATCGGTTAAAAACGAGCGAGTGGAAAACCCATGTTTTTGCGTGGTCCAAGACCTATGCCATGTGTGCATGTTAGATGAACATCGTTTCTAGGTAATTAGACTAGTTGTTTAGAACATGAATATGAAGTAGTTCTAGACACTTAGCTAGTTAGGATAATGATATGTGTGGCCCTCTTTATGATTAGGTTCTTGATTGAAAAGTAATATTGTTAAAGCAATTTTAGTCTCCAAAGCATCTTAGCCTTCCACACAAATAAATCATCTCTTGTCGTGTATCAAACGTTGAGAATATGTTTGTTAAGGATGGCGAGAAGTGTATTATGCCATACATCTTGTTTGCACTCATCCTTCTTGCAAGCTTATTTCAGCCTAAAAATATTCCTCGCGAATGCGTATACGAATGTTGAAATTTATTAGACATGCAGAAGGCATTCAGAAGATATCTTCTGAACGTCTTCTGCATGACTTCTGTACATCTTCTGAATTCCGGAAGATGTCTTCTAGATGTCTTCTGGGTTCCAGAAGATATCTAGAAGACATCCAGAAGACGTCTTCTACGCGTCTTCTAATGTCTACCATCTTCTGAGTTTCAGAAGACGTCCAGAAGATCTTCGGGGAAGATGTACAGAAGACGCCCAAAAGATATCAAGAAGACGTCTTCCGGGATTCAGAAGACATGTAGAAGACGTCCAGAAGATAACTTTTGGATGTCTTCCCGGAAGATCTTCTGCACGTCTTCTGGAAACCAGAAGATGGTAGACATTAGAAGACGCGCCGAAGACGTCTTCTGGACGTCTTCTGGATGTCTTATGGACCCAGAAGACGTCTCAGAAGACGTTCAGAAGACGCGTCTTCTGGTTTTCCCAGAATGTAGGGTGCCTTGCCAGATCGGCGGGGAGGGGGGAGGGTTCCTTATTGAAAAAACATCTGAAAACATGTGAAAACTTTGGAGGTTTTATCTCACCAAAAGCTATTTGAACGTGAATATTAAGTGGCGACGGTCGATGCGCCTCAGACTTGGATGCAGGAGCGTATCCGGCTTGACGGCCTCTTTCCAACGATACCCGACTTTCTGGGGCGGATGGACCGTCGTCACGTATAATTGCAATAAGACTGCTTAATTATCCACGTTTTCATCGTGCCACCATACTTAATCACTTCTTAATCGAGATAATGACATCATTATCTAGCCCGAAAAACCGTTGCCGAACGCGCCCGAGCAGATCTGTCATAGATAACCGTAGGTACTCACTACATGGGGAGCGTTCCGAAATACTGGTAAATCCTGGCAAAATACAGAAGGTACTTAAGGAATACAGTTGTATTTAATAAGGATACTCCCCCTCTACACGCTTCCCATGTAGTTCTCCACGTCCTCAGGTGCCATGGGTACTTGCCAGAACCCATCCACTGCGTCAAAGGTGGAGAAATGTGTAGCTCCCTGCATCTCGTCAAACATCATTTGAATATCAGGTAGAGGGTACCGATCTCGGATTGTTTGTGAATCCAGTTGCCTGAAATCACATACCAGTCTAAGGACATGTGGCTGTCCTGGCTTGAAGGGTACCATTAAACAAGCAAGGAGCCGCATATGGAATCGAGGATGGTCGTATATATCCTTTATCTACCAGTTGTTCAATGCGTTCTCGTAGTTGACGCAACTCCTCCACCGACATCTTGTAAGGTCTTCTACAAGGAGGTCATCCTTCTCTGTCTGGCTTGAGATTAATCTTCGCCTGATCCTCGTCTGCGTGCCGAAGGTTCTTCAATCCAGAAGGTAAAGAGTCCCGCAGTTCCTGCTCGAACTCATCGAAGAGGTCCTTGTAGTTCGTCTTCCACGCTGCAGTGGCATCCGCATCTTGCGTGTCCTGCTGCGACACAGGGGCCCCCTTCGGGTTGTCGTTAGTGTCGGTCGGGGTCTCAGTGTCAACCTTCGAGGTGTCCTCCGTCTCAAGGGGCAAACCCTCAGCTAACCTTCCACCTTGAAGGCTGGCTCTCCAGTGGTGGCCCTTGCAGCCATCATCAACCACGCAGGCATTGAAGACGCATCTCCGGCGAGTCTTCGCGTTTCCGCGGCCACTAAATGTTTCGCTTCAACTGCACCGCATTGCGATGGAAACACCTCGTCAATCAGTCCCGCACAATCCACATCTCTGCGCCGCTTCCCCTCCCTTCCTCCAGGGGCAGCATTGACTCTAGCATGATTACACCCGGAGATGGTAACCCTCTCTGTACCGCCTCATTTTCTCTTGAGAAGGACACTGAACCATGACCCTTATCGTCCAATGTAATGGGAGATGAGCTGCGTAGCCACTTCCCTTCCAACACCATGTCCACCGCGATGCCTCCCTACAGATTATTGGCCCGTTCATCCGTGTGGAAATTCATATGGACAGAGTATGGACGTCGTAAGGACCCATATGGACAACCGTATGGGCGGTCTGAACAAATTTCTGGCGAAACCTTGATGCACATGTGAGAACCATACGGACGACGCGTAATTATGGTGTCCATATGAAAATGTCCCATGGACATCGTAAGGATTTTGTATGGACGACCGTATGAACACCGTATGGACAGAAAAAATGTCCACATGGTGTCCATACGCGTGGACAGAGGCACTAGTCACCCGCACGACAGCGCAGGGACACCGTATGGAAACCCGTATGGATAGCATATGGACGCCGTAACCAGACGTGCGGACAACGTATGGACGTCCGTAAGGACAGCGTATGGATGGCGCATGGACACCGTATGTAATCCCGTAAGGGCAACATATGGACGACGCATGGACATCGTAAACGGGCGTGCGGACAGCATATGGACGCCCATAAGGACAGCGTATGGACGACGCATGGACATCGTATATCGTAACCGGACGTGCGGATACCGTATGCGGAATACCGCAAGGACACCGTTTGGACAACGCATGGACTCCCGTATGGACACCAAGTGGACAGTCGAATATAGATAGTCCAGACGTATGGACATGTGCGTCCGTACATGTGGACGGCGTCCTTATCCGGATGAACGTCGGTGTCCGCGCGGATGGACGTTGATTTGTTTAACAATTTTTACCGATCCACGCGGATGGACGTACGTGTGGATAGCTTGTGGTGCAGTAATAAATATCCATGCGTATGGACGATGCAGTCCATACGTATGGACAGAGAAATCAAACAGTCCACACGTATGAACGAGTCGTCCGTACGTGTGAACACCGCATGTAAGACGTAAGATTTGTCAGCACGACAGAGCAGGACACCGCAGGACATTCACGAAAGGTACACGTCGTATATACAAAATATTTACAAAATGTTGTGCTATTCTAGCCTAGCTTCTCGGCTTCTTTGCTGGCCTCTGGGCTTCTTTGGCAGGTGGAGGTGCTTTCTTTTTCTTCTTAAATTTAAGAGGAGAAGACTTTTTGGGAGCCTCTTCCTTGGAACCACCCTCCTCCTCCTCCTCCTCCTCCTCCTCCTCTACAGCCTCTCCTTCATTAGCAGCGTCGGGCTCCTCGACAGCCTCTGGATCATAATCACCATCATCATCATCATCATCATCGTCCGCGTTACCCTTTTCCTTCTCGACATTCTCGACACTCACCGTTCCAACCGAATCGTGTTTCTCTTCCTTCTGACACCCCCGCACGTCCTGAAACCAGTGACGGCTCGTTCCTCTCGTACCAAACTGCAAGTGAATGCAACCTAAGTAAGTGCATAAAGAGTGCATTGAGAGCAACGACAAAAAATGACAAGCTAAATGCCACTAGAACAATACAAGCAAACACACCGTGACGGGGGGATTCCCACGATCCCGTTCCGATACCTCGGCAGGCTCCAATTTTAGGCCGACCAGTTTCCTCCCTGTCATCCTCTCGGGATACAGCTTCTCCTGGTTGGCGTGCCTCAAGTACGTAGGCCTTGTGTATCCTGCGTACATAAACCACTTGTTAGACGGCGTCCTTACGTATGTGCACCGCCTTCTACCCGTATGGACCCGAATCATCTTGTCGCATGGAAGTCGCTCTTCAGTGAGTGCCGTTATCCCGCGCGCGTCTAGCAATGATCATGGCAGCACTCGCCACATCTGATACCAATTTGTCACAGGCATACGCATGTATATACGAAGTTTCAAAGTAATCGGATGCGAATCGATATATATATATATATATATATATATATATATCACAACCAGTGATTATTCAATACAGCCCGTGTTACGAAAATCATTTCAAATCGAAATTCATCTATAACTAAGCACCCAAGGAACTCGTGTTTCATCACTATATAGCACAGACTGGTCGGCTCGTTTCTCTCGTCACAGGAATCCCTGTTTTCCCCCAACCTGCGCCGCCATAAATGTCATCTATATCGTCATCTGTCACGGTATCATACTGACACCGTTGATTCTGTCATAATCGTTCCTAATAGTTCTACTATCTTTCACGATTCTGCCAGAGAGATTACATTTACTGATTTTGCATTCTTCATCCACGATCTCAGATTCCCTATCATTATTTCCCCAAATATGCCGGTAATCTGAATCGGATCCCCCTTTCGTAGGGGTAATTGCCAGTCTATCGTGCCCCCTGGCACATGCATATATAAACATCGATGTATACGAGTCCTTCATTGATTAATGGGCGGCCGATGCATGTCGAAGTACGTCGGTGTCTAGTTCATACAGCGGTCAATGGGGCGTTGTGCGTAATCGAACTACGATGGTATGCTTTTGATACTGCTTCGTGTTATCGTCACATATATTCGGAGTACGTATGGCAAACTATTTAATAAAATGAATATGGATGAATACCTTTTGTTATCAAGTTATCACCTTCTATCTTTAAAAAACGCCATGACACTAGACTTTACAATAAATCTGCCTATCAGCCATCCAAAAGCGAATACACTACTTTGTTGGCCGTAAAATGAGCAACTTTTCAATACATTAAATCCTTAACAAGATCGTTGTAATTTCATGTGCTGCGGGGTAGCCAAATAATTTTATATGTGGCGATAAGACAACGACGAGGATGAGCGTAAGCAAAGTAAAACAAGATTTACATTTTACTATACAGTCGTTTATCATTCGCTAAAACTAAGGGTAAACCGAATGAATAATGTTTAACTACGCTGTTCTAAAGAAAACGCACAGTGCAAGAATTTTCGCAAGAAAATTTCACCAAGGTCCGAGATAGTACCACGGCCGGTTTTGCGGCAAGGACCTACATGACTTGGCGCATCCTCACCTCCGCCAAGACCCCAGAGTGTTTGGGTCATCCTCCCTCCGCACCTCAGGAAGATTAACGATAATTATTATCAGTCGGTGAATGTAAAACATCCAGCGCAAAATACCTCAAGTCAGCTAGGGGAAGCAGACGAAATGCTAACCATTGCGTAAGGTAGCCTGGTAACATTGCGTAAGGTGGCAACTAAGACCGGGGTTAAACCTGTCAGGGTAGCCCCCCAGACGCGTTGATGCTACCTTTTCGAATAAGTACACTGGGCGCAACAGTTCCTACACAAATTCGAACAGCAAGATCGCAATTCTAAAGCATAAAAGCGCAGACAAGGCATGCAGCACACAACTTAAACATCAAAACACAGAGAGGCGGATCATACGGAAGAAGTTGTGCCCGCGAAGTAACAAAAAAAATCTTAACCGACACGCGCAGAAAAGCCTTGCACGCAAACTTGGCAACGATGATCAGATCCCGAGCAGTCAGCAGCGCAGATAAAACATGAAATCGGACAAACCTATGAAGTCAACGTGACAAAGGAGTAAAAAGCACTGCTCACATCCGCCGGTAAATTCCCGCACTGCACACGCAGGCTTTTGGCCGCCAAAATCCGCAAGAACTAAAGCAGTCTGCTCGGAGATGGTGAATATGTTTGAAGAAACGAAGTCACAGTTCAGAAAGCAAATCATCGCATCGCATCGATCGATCGAGACATACCCATGCCAATCTTATCGTTAAGGTCGCGGTCGCGGTCGTCAGCTCGTCACTGTAGGACTGTCGTCAGATTTCAGTCCCCCCCGCAACGGCTTCGGCAGCCTCACGTTGAAAAATCCCCTAAGCCGCCTAAGTGGAGACCCTTTTTAAAAACCCTCCCTCGGGCTCCAAAGAAAAAATAGGCTTAGTTTGTTTGTACATGCAGCAATGCGCGAGGCTGGAATTAATTAATAAATGCCTTGTTGTTGTTCTTTGTGGCATCGCCGTGCTGGCGGAATATTTAAATAATTTACTTTAAGCATCCAATGCGGGATGACTTAATTCGTGTTTGCCTTGTCTTTTTTCTAATGTATCTAATTTTGGCCAAATAATTATTCAGAATTAAATTAATAAAGCAGACACGGTATTTAATTTCATTAATTGTTTTTACATTTATGCTGTTCACGTGGGCAAAAATCCTGAGGGTGCAAGTGTCCCCACATCTAGGTGGCATTCAAATGCATATAGCTACTCCCATAAACATAGCGCGCCTCAAGGGCTCCATCTAGCGCTGTGGCTAGATAAACATATCATTTGCGGAAGATACATTGAATGCACGGTAAGCAGTTCATACAATCGGATCTCGCCATTCAAGGATTACTCATCTGAATACACTTGGCATAGCTAAAGCACGAAGCTGACGAGAACAGATGTCAACATAGAAGTCCGGAAACAGCATTACATCGGAATGAAACCAATTACATCGACTGTAATTCATGAAAAAGTACACAACGGATGCGCGTTTGCTAAGTTCCCAAGGCTAGCTGGAAAACAGCTGTAGCCCTTTTGAAAAGTGGGAACATTCATTACCCAAAGGAAGGAGTGGCATAGCACAACCAAAATAACAGAGCGCACAATCAAACCAGGCCCAAATGGTATTGTTGACTTGCAGACATGGGTAGTTCCTTCCCCAGTGCCCAGGCCTTTCAAGCCATAGCATACTCAAACGGTTCCTGCAATCAATGATCTCTCCTGTCAGTCTATGTCCTGCCCAACCGATTTCACAGATAGCAACCTGGATAGCAGCTGGACAAGGACAAAATGCAAAACTTGGCGCTGGATCGAGTTGTACGACGGAGGTAAATATCGTGCAGTGCTGGACAGGCATGATCTATGGAGGGGGTTTTCAGTGAAAGTACCGGAGGTGCTGGTTCCTCCTCCTCAATTGCCGGAGTTGGAGCTGCTGCAGGTTGAGCAACACCTTGGGTGGGCTCCACCTCCACGAGCTCAACCGGGAGTTCAGGTCGTGTGTCCTTCATGATGATAATTCCCGAAGGCGGGTTTCGTTTCAAAGGAACGTAACGAACACCGATGCCCTCCTGTGGTTGGATGAAGAGTCAGTATTGTGGTTACAGCCCTTGCATTACCAGTTGTCCAACCAAGACTAAGGGAGCAAAAAGAAAGGTGCACAGCTGAAGATGCACCAACTTACTTGGAATCTGACATACTTCTCCTGCGTTGGGACCACACGCGCAGGGTTCTCTAGCTGTTCAGAGGTGGGTTCCGGGGCGTCCTCTGGTGAGGCGACTCGGGCGGAGGGCTCGTCTGTTTCCATCGTTGAGTCCGCATCTGTCGCAGGTGTCGATGGCTTCGACTCGCCCTTTTTATCCGCATCCCTCTTTGCCTTGGCCCTAGCTTTGGCTGTGGTGGAAAGCACTGCAGTGGGGGCCTTGGAAACCTGCAGCAGCAGAAGAAGGGATCAGCTCTGAGAGCAGCAAGTGCTCTTGAAAGGTAAAAAGGGGATGCCAAGCGGCTGTGATAAATACCTGCGTGGTTGTGGCTGAGCTCAACGGCGGCGCATACGCAAACAGTGACGGCCTGCAGGTCGATGTGGCACTGAATTTCGGCATCTTCAGGTCCGAGTTCAAGCCAATAAGTGCAGACGGTCTCAGCGGAAGACTGATGAAATATGCCAGAGGATACCAATACCAATACTGGGTGAATACTGCAAGTCCCAGCACTGCCGCCATGCGATGGCTTGCCGAACGCGACCTCAAGCCGACCGTGACATTGCGCCCTGCATGCACGCAGCGTTGTCAGGAGCTGCTAAAGCTGTGCTGCACACTCTAAGTTAGGAACCTCTCGTCATCCAGCACAAGAATGTCCCTCCATCCAACAGGCGAACATATGCAACCACACAGTTACTGCTAGAGTCGATTTCGCCCCTGTAGTAGAGCAGCTCCAACAACGAGGCACTGTATGAGTCTTGGAAGAGTACCTGAGCCAATGATCCTAGACCTAAGGTTTTGAAGGCGAAAACTTACCTCCTGCATCAAGAAGTCCTGCGGCCATTATGGCACCCTTTTTGGCCATGACTTCCTCGTGCTTGTCGGCGATGATTTTATCAAGCTGTTTGCGGAAGCCGGACGCGCGGGTCTCAGGTTGCTGGATGAGGACCATCGCCATGGCGATGAGAGCCCCCTGACGGACGTAGTCCACGGCGTCCGTCACGAGAGGCTCTAGCAAGGCGATGGCCTCCTTCAAGCCGGTACCAGAGCACGCGATACCGACGGCCATAGCGGCTCCATAACGCATATGGGGATTGTATGACTCAGCCAGAAGCGCAACAACTCGTGGGCACTGTTCAGGGGTTTGATATAGGACAAATCCAAGAGACAAAACTGCTGCGCGTCGCACGTCGTCACTGACATCGCTCACCTGCAGCGTGCAAACACAACGGTACCACGTGTTCGGAGGCACTCTTTAGAAGGGGTGGCCGCTCCAGCTAAAGTGTCGATCGGCAGTGGAGAAAGAAAACACAGGGAAACATATGCAGCCAAAGTACCAATAAACAACGGGGAGTGAATCTTCAAAGAATACTCACAGCAAAGTGAAGCAGCCTGCGGATCGCGTTGTTGTTACCAGTTCCACGGTACGCCAAGGCAGTCGCGTACATACCACCGTAGCGCAGAATGGGATCCGCGTCACGTGCAAGGGTTTCGATAAGGGTGTCTGCCTCCTCTTCTCTGCCATATACCGTGAGAGCGCAGCCCATCGATAGACCTTGAATAATTTTCTCGTGCTGAGTGTCGTGGGCATATTGCAACATTTCCTCCGTCTTCTCTGACCCAGTGCCAGCTAACAGCAGTCCCATGCCGATGCCAGCCGCTTCGCCCGCCACCGCGCTTTCACTGCTCCCCATATCACACAACTTGCCCACCTTAGATTCAAAGAGACTATTTCATGCACCAGTATCCTTCCCTATAACTTGAACCTACACGAGAAAAAACGATTTAGCAGATACAAAAAAACGTTTGAGCTCCAGTTGCCCTACAGTGAAACCATCCTACGAGGCGGGACAACCTCCTCGAGACGGGACCACCCTGTAAGTTGAAATGTTGGTATCGGTGCCAGTTTGAAATTCTGCTGCTGCAGGCAGTGATTAAAATGAGTTGATTACCTGTATAAAACTCCTTTTATGTCTTCATATACAGTGGTGTCGGCTGTTCCAAGACTAGCTAAGCCAAGACCGAGGCAGGCGCCGTGCTGAATCACGTCATTGCTCGTATTTCGCAAGGATTCCAACAAAAATTGACGAATCCCTTCGCCTTGGTCAACGTGAATCAAACCAAGTGCATATAAGGCACCTCCCTCAGAATAAGGGCTCACTGAAGGGGAGTTCCCCCGAGGAAGATACGGTTCCATCAGCGAACGACCCTGCCGAGCAAGCAGCCCCTCCCCGTTAGAATAAAAGGTTAAAGCGGCCGTTTGCTTAGCAGCTTTTCCGCAATAAACCAAGATAGAAGCAGAGAGAATCATCAGGGACCATATGTGAAGCTCAGGAGTTATTACACAACGACTGTATTCGGACACGGCAAACACTAAATAGTGATCAGCAAGTCACAAGCCCGCTATGCATCTCGAGACGGCTGCCGCAGCAACGTGCCGAGTTAGCGTGAACTCGATGCGCCACGCTGCTGAACACACGAGCCGAGTTTTGTGAAAGTTGGTACGAGTAGCAAGTCAAACAAACGAAAGCAAAAAGTACCTGCGACAAGTGACCTCGATGAATCACGCCCAGCCCGGCTGTCGCGCTGAACTTGGCCCAGTTGGTTGCGCGTGACAACCAGTCCAAGTTTTCCCTGTGCAGCGCCCGTGCGTTAAGCTAGGCTTCTTTGGGTCAATCTTCATACTACCACACCATACTAGGGATTACCGTGTGCACGGCTCGGGGTCTCTCTGTGCTATGCTCAAGTCGCTTCTGAAATTCTAGAAGGAACGAAAACACAAACGATAAAAACCAGACGCCTGCATGAAAGATCTCTTTAACTAACTCATTGCCACGTCTAAATGACACCCTTAAGAATTGAGGACAGATCAAGTTCTCGAAAGAAAAGCTGGCGCTAAAGCTTAAAGATGCTGAGGAGTCCGGCACCGTGAGTGGGAACATGCTAATGTCTATATGCACGATCATCTATTGCACTTCCAGTTCACCACTGTCGCGAGATCTGCCGGAGCAGAAGGTAAGGCAGCTGTCAAGAAGGACAAACGGCACAGTTTTCTGGAACCTGAGCAGTACTCAGAGGATGAAAGTAGATCGGGAAATGCAGGCTGGGCATAAGGCATACCGCAGGAAAGTATCGCACGTAGTTCCCGCGTGCATCGTTGCGTTGGCAAGAATAGTAGCAGAGTGGCAGACAGAATTTCTCGTCTCGATAGCGTTTTTCATACCCTTCAAAATCAGTAGATCCGCCTTGTTATGGCTGGACAAAAACTGCAGGTGGAGGCTTATGGTAGCATCGCCGGATAAGATCGTTTGAAGCTTCTGCCATCGAGTTTGGTACGTGGGCGCCAAACGGCCGGTAGGCTCCAACGCGTCCGCAGAACCCTCGGCAGGTGCGGGGGCAGTCGCAGGGGGGGCTGCCTCCTCAGTTTCCATAGATTCAGCACCCTCAGCAGCTTCCCCTTCAGGCGTTGCCTCTTCTGTAGATGGCGTTCCGGCCTGCTCCAAAGCCGGAGCAGCTGGTGGAGCAGCTGGTGGGGGAACAAGTGCGCTTATCTCGTCCCGCACCTGCGCCAGACGTGGCAAGTCAGCTCGTGGATTGGTTGAACAACAACAGTATTTGCGTTTTCTGATAGTATGGTACCTTCAGAAGAAACTGAGGGATCTCGTTCTCGAACAGATCGAAACCAATCTGATACGCAAGCAGAGCTTTGTCCTGCAGTTGACCGTAACCACACGTTAAATGCTGGCGAGGCCGGGGGTAAGGTGTGTACGGGATCAAAACAAGAGAGACGGGCATATACCTCATCCTCATCACTAATGAGCTGATCCAAAATCTTTGCAACGGTCGAGTGATCGTCAAGGAACATCAGACAAGTGCAGACACTCATGTAGTCGGGGACCGCAGAGGCAGACTCGTACAGCTTCACCAACTCCAGTAGTACCTGCGATTGTATGGGATCTCAGGAAAGCGCGATAATAATGTAAGCCAACACCGCAAAATACCAGGCGTTTGGATAAACATACCTTGAAACGGAACTCGCGGCTTGTAATAAGTTTCAAGCTGGCCTTCAGGGTATAGCTGAGCACTTCATTTATGTCTTCGCACATTAGGATCGCCTCCTTCAGCTTATCAAGCCTGCGAGTTTCTAACGCTATTCCAATGGCTTGTCGATACTGGCCGTCACGGAAGCACCTATAAAGGAAGCGGTAAAACTAGGTTAGACTGCACCAGGTGTGAATCACAAAGCAGAACAAAACCCGTTCTTGAAACCTAAATACCGTACCTTTCGAACATCCTCTCGACGATAGAAGTAAGCCTTGTATCGATAGGGGGTAGGTCTTCCTTCCCATCAACCTCTTTGACTCGCAGCTCCACATACTGGTCGATGCATTTAGCTGTTCAAGCCAGATTTCGGTCAGGCACTCCGGGGCCCTAAAAAGTCGCGGAATCTCTGGAAGGTACTTAGGAGTTGCAAAAGCTCTTACTCACCTACTAGCGTCTGGACATATTCAGAGTTATCACTGACATCGAAAAGCTCCCCAGCACCAAGGGCATATGTGAGGGAATCATTGAGCTCCAGTAGATGGTAGAAGACCTGAAAACGTGGAAAACCCCGTTTCACAAGATCTGACTTGAGATTAAGTAGATGACTGAATAATAAAAGCGTCTTTTTTGTAAGAACACCTTAGAAGCAAGGAGGGCCGCGTGCTCTCGCTGCGGGAATTCCTCATCTTCGTACAAGCTTTCGACCACAGAAAGCGACCCTGCGACCTCTGCCCAGTGATCATCGACGACACGCAACAGGCTTTTGAGGGCATAGTCCTTCAAGGAGTTCTCTTCCTCCGTCAATAAGGACAAAAGTCCGCTCGCGCTGGTGAGTTTGACAGAAGACATGAATGTTTTCAAACACGATATTTGACTGGCTAATCTTGGTCTGGAAAGAAAGGTTTGAATTCAGATGTAAGTTCCCAAGGAAAAAAAATCCTAAGAAATATTGACCGTTACAAACGAAAATTTCAAAACAGTAGTCCGTATTCGTGCTGTTTTAGCACCAAGTAATTCAAGTTCTAGGCAAAAGGCCTGGGGATCTCCGTTCACTCGACCGATGAAGAGACGAGACAGGACGAGGAGACTGAAGTAAGCGGTGAGCGAAAGTTTGTAAGGAGGAAGGGTTCGTCTGAATCAACTTCAAGCGTACTGTATGCTACACGATAGCGTGACACACATCGACATGCTACAGTGACACACGACGCACCGTTCGCACCTTCAGATGAAACCAAACCTGAACCTCCGAACCCGATGATCCGACAGCGACAGGACGACGCGACCAGGACGCGACGCGACAGCGACACGCGACGCGACGATGCGGCATCGGCATGCGACGATGCGAGCACGCGACGCTGAGCCGCAGGCGCAGCCTGACGATCACATTGAACAGGATCGAACGATGGCACGCGAAGCTCTTCGCTTTGGCCGACGATCGATAGGGGTGCCCAACTAAAGTTGAGCCGTCCAATATTTTCAGATCGTGAACATCGGAAGGTCCGAAGACATTTCTGGGGAGCGACGAAGGAATATATCGTATTTTGATCTCTAGGATGTCGGCTTTTTGATATGGACTGTCGGATTCGGGAAATTACACCTGCTAAAAATGAACGGACCAGTTTAAGTTGTGCAGCTCTAACGATCGACGATTAGGATCGTTCGGTTGATCGATGATGAGTTGATGACTTGATCCTTGTTCCTCGATGAGAGCGATCGTCGATCGATCATATTCGCGATCGACAATGGTCCCAGCGCAGGGCGAGGCCCCGTGGTCGCGGTCGTCTGGTCGCGGTCGTCCCGTGGTCATGACTCATGACCCCCCTTTTTGACCGTCTATAAAATAATTGTGAGATCCGTCTAATTCCGTGTCGATGTTTATGTGGGCCGCTAGCGGCAGTTTTAACCCACGCGCCACCTGGCGCCACGTCAGCGGTTCAGCGGGTCTGGAAAATGTTCCCGCCCCGACCGTGGCTTGGCGCGCTCGCGGGTATCCTGCTCATGCCCCGCCCCGTTGGCGGTTGGGGGATTTTGGCCTTCGGCTCCTTGACTGACGCTCGCTCTCATCAAGGAACAAGGACGTGTGACTCGATATTGCATGTTGGCCTTGCGGCACGTTCCCTCAGAGCTACTGTAGGGAATAAGGATAGGAGCAGAGCGAGAGGTGTGAAATCTCCATTAAATCTGATCTAAATCAAAATCTTTTCGAAGCGGTGCTCCCTACAGCAATTTCATGACCTAATCAAAAGTGCATTTTCGATGACGACGATGACTCGAAAATTACGCCAGACACTGTGTATAAAATTATTTTCGATCTGACGGTACAATTACATGTACACAGTCATCGGACGCAGATAAATCGGTGTTGGGAAGCTCGAGACAGTTTGAAACTGTTTATTAATCACTTTCGACTTTCGTTCACTTCAAAATACACCGCTGCTGTTGACCCGGGTCAGCAGCAGCGGTGTATTTTTTATCATATATTATTGCACGACATACCATACAGCATATCACAGTGCATATATGCATACACTCCTCAAGTGCGAACTCATGTCCAACTGCACGTGATCAGCTTCGCCTCCCTTGCGCGAAGATGATCACGTGAGGTTAGCCATCCGCACTACAACGCGCCCGCACGAACAAACGTAGCCACAAACCTGTATTCAAGTAGCTTGTGTCACGCACAATAAAAAAGTTTATAGGTTGCCAGGTTTGTTCATTTCACTTGAGTGGATGAACAATCTACGTGACCTAGGCGACTCCCCGGAATGCCGGTGCTCAAGGAATGGTATACATTCCTTGACGCAACCATAGTACCGTGCTTGCTTAACGTCCGTTAAGCAAGCATAGTGCAAGGCATACGATAAGTTCCAGATAAGTTCAACCGGGTGAAACGCGAATGGCTGCAGATTTCAGCGCTCTCCGCAAACCCAAACCCGATGGCGGCATCCTACCCTACCGGATGCTGGAAAGCGCATGTCCGGACACCGCAGGAGGGTCAAAGGCATACATAAGTCCTCTATATATGCCTTTTTAAAACTACCTACGGTGTCCGAATTTCCCATGATGTTGTTTTTCACTGATTTTCAGAGGCCGCGGCATCATCCGCTCAGCCGGTGTAGCTCCCGTTCCACGTCTCTAGGCCACGTGGCAAAAAACGGACACCGTACAGCGACCCGTTGACGCCTTTTTAGGCTATGGTCAACGGGCCGAAGACTCTCGACCTCGCGAAGTGCGCGAAAAAACTACTTCATAGCTCGCGACAGGTCCGCTGTTGAAGTTTTGAATTCAAGAAATCTGGACGGCAAGAACCAGGTTCTAAAGGAAAAGCAAGGCTCGCGATCGCCGCATTCAGATTCTTGGTCAATTCTGTCACTGTCATGTCCGTCATAGATTATACGTAAATTACAGGATTAAAATTGGAGACAAATTGCTGTACTCCCGTCCGGTGCATTTGCCATTTCCACCTCTCAAAAATCGAAGTTAACCGCACGCGAGATCTGTTTCGAAAGGAGCCTTTCTCTGCAGGCGCGCGCGAGACCAAGAATGCAGTGCTAATATCTTCTGCTACTAGCTCTATGAAATGATAATGTTTCTGTTGCTAGTTCCTGAGACCGCATCCATCTGTTCATGAATCTGTCGATCTGTGCTGGAGGAACATTCCAGTGTCCTACCGCACCTGAAAAGGAAAAGAGTACGCTTGCGATATCTTCTTTCGTGCAGTGACGGAAGTTGTCGCAACAGTTCGTCTTTAATCTGCCGAACAGATCTTCCGAACCTACGTTGCTTTATCAAGCGCCTGTGAGTGTCTCGTGAGTTTTTGAACCAAGTAATATCTTCGGCACAAATCTTGCGCTTACAACGATCCGAAACTTGCCGTGTTAACATGACACTATCGCTTCCTTTCAAGCAAGTTCCCTTGTCTTGTAGCGAGGCTACTTATGGCCATTCTATTTTCCTCCTCAAAAGGTGCAGGTCGTGGAGTCAGTCGACAAACCATCCAAGTGCGAAACTGACTATATGTGGACAGCTCTGTGGAAAAAGCTACTTGATATGTCAAATATGTTCAGTTTTCCAGATTGATTGAGAACAGGACTTAGGATGTAATCTTTTTGAACGGTGTGGCATATCTTAATTAAGTTGGGTCCCATTCAAGTCTCAGGTGGAGAGGTCGTTGCCTGTATTTCAGGGTGCCCACGGATAAGTGTACACGCAAAACGCGAAGAAGGCGTCGAATCCGATGCAGGTGTGGCAAACAAGCCCCAGTTTTCGCAAAAGGTATTTGAGTGGTTGACTGTGTTCTCTTCGCATCATCTTTGAGGTCGAAACGTTTTGGCCTTCTTTTTACAGTCTCCTTGTGTCACACGAAGCTATTTCAGTCAACACTCACATTGGGAGCTTGCAAATCATCTCGTTAGGCATGTCTCCGTGTTCCTAGCTTATGATACCTTGGGGCTTTGTGCGGCACTCAGGCGCGGACTCAAACCAGAAGGTTCGAGACCTTTTCTTTCGTCAGAAAATTAGTGTCTGTAATTTTCACTGCCTCTTATCAACACGCGACGTCCAAGCTGCTCTCACCTTTGAAAACTCTTGGGATAAGTCAATGGTGTCAGCCATATGACGGGGTGCTCTAGTTGCTTTCCTCCCCACATTCCGCCCCAACGTGTATGTACAGTTAAGAGCCTCCTGTAAAACGGTGGCAACTGATCCACTGTTTGTGCGCTAGTATCGAGGAGTTCTCGGATGTAAACCCTTAGATTTGAAAAGCATTTCAGGTTGTAATGGTGATATTTCTGTTCAAACAATCGCTCCAGAAAGGTGCTCACAGAATAAAGCATCTAGTTATATGCTGAAGAACTTGGCGATGTTCAGCGAAAGAACTCCGCTGCTCTGATCCTGAAGCGCTGTAGGTTGTCCTGTCGGAACGGCAGGCAACCAAGGATAAGTCCTCCCTAGAAGTGCAGAGAGCCCTTGCCGCACGTCTGCGAGCTGCTCAGGATCCCTTTTTCTTCACAATCGACTCCATGCGTGAGAAGGAGGTAGGCAAACCTGATGGTGCGACAAATGTGCCTGCGCGTACGTGCCATGCAAATTCACGGATGTGTCGGTATGAGCGTATGCCCAGTGCACTACCTATCCACAAATCATCTGCCTATGCGCGGCGCCTATGCATAAATATATGCACGGCGCCCTTGCATAGTTATATACGTACGGAATGTTCAAAGTGTTGCTCACTTGGTATGGAATACCTATCGGAGATCAGCAAAGCCTCATTTATCCAGAGCTCAGCGTGTTTTCAGCGGATGTGCGGAGTTTCTTATGATGCGTCTTCACCGCAGACGAAAAGCAGAGCCGAGCTCGATGCAGCTCAACCTGACCTCTTGAACAGCTCAAATGCTTCAGGTCTGTGGGAAAACTCACCTTGTGCCCAGTTGTCCATGCCTCTACACTATTAGCTTTTCAAGCTAAAGTATTTGCTTATCTTGTGCTGTAAATTTGCGACTGTGACTCCACATTTCTTAGTTAACAAGTAGACCTCAGCTTAGCATTGGCGAACCCTTCTTGAGAGATGAATGTGCGGGTCTTACCGACGCACAGTGGATGCATATATGTGACGAAGCTACGAGTTGGTCGGGACAGATTCTGTGCTGGAAAATGGCACTTCAAGCGAAGAGGCTGTGGAAGGTTCATGGGATGTGGATGTGCGTGCCTATTCTCAGCGAATAGATCGATAGAGATCAGTGTCACAGCTCTTTGCATGGATATTTCTCAAACTCTGCAAATCTGCCTCCAATGATGTTTCATTTTCATCGAAGCTCTATCAATATTTTATTGAAATGATAGAGCTTTTCGCGTGGAAGATTTGCTGTTGTCAAGAAGTTTTGAAAGCCTGAAGTGCAACTATGTATTCCAGCCATCTTATTTTGGACGGCGAGAACAGGACACAAGCGTGTTGCAAAACGTGTGTGTGTTGCGGCGGGCACAGGGAAGTAGCGTGGTACAAGAGGTGTTTGTTCGCGGGCAGTGGCTTCTAGGGTTACTCGTGTTGCAGTCTACGTCCTCATTCGTTCTTGAGGCCAATCAACAGTTAATCAAAGACCATCTCGTTATCACCTTATTCCTCACAATGCTCGTGCGTACCCGTTCCTGCCGCCTTGGCCCTGTCGCCGTGTTTTGATGCTCCTACTTACCAGCTGCACTTGCGGCCTCTCCTAGACGCGCGTTTGAGGGCTGTGCGGATTTCAACCACAGGTTGGTGCAGGTGGTAATGCTGGCAATCAGTCTGCCATTTTGGTAATCCGAGGTCTTGCAACCCGCGAGCTTCAGGTATGAGGTTTTCCTCTCCATCCTTTTGATTGCAGTTTGCCACGTGGCTCGGTGCTTATTTCGGATAGCCGCACCCTGTGTCAGGCGGATAAGGAAAGCTTGAAACAAGTGCTGAGTCAGCAGCTCCTAGTCGGACTCAGTCTCGGGGCCGCGCTTGCTTTTGGTAGGACGCCCCAAGTTTTCGCTTCGCGCTGAAGTTTAGTTCCACAGACTTGCGACCCTCTCGAGGTGCTGGTCGTCTTGCTTGGGACCTCTAAAGGCCATCCTTCTGTGAAGATCAGGCGCACTTAGCGTGTATTTGCTTGCGCTTGTGCCTCAGCTTGTCTAAACAGAGTGAGACAGGGAAGTCCCTGCCTTATGTTTGAGTATCAAGCAAGCATTGATTGATACTCATCAATCAATGAGTATAGTCAATAAGTATGGGACGGATGTGGAAATGTACACGTGTCAATCAGGTGGTTTTGCAAGGGTAATGTTAACCAGCAGTAGCGGTGCGCCCCCTCTCATTCTGTGCTTTCCTGTCTGTGGCAGTCGGAGGGCAAACATCTTGATGAGCATCTCATAGCGAGCATCTTGATGAGATGAGCTCAAGTTAGCGGAAAGGGATGAGGAAACCTTGCTTCCCAAGACCGAACACTGCTCATGCGCATGACTCTTTCGCCAGTCTGCATAAACTTGTATGCGACCCGCGTCGGTAGGGGCCGTTTTCGAGGGTTTGTGCCTTTGGCCCCAAGGTCTGAACAAAACAAAGGAACGTCAAATTCACGAAGTCTCGACCGTATTGCAGGAAGGTTGGAAGATGCCACGGCTATTGCAGTGTCGTTGTTCCTCATCGTGCTTATCTCAGTCCTCACAGGTGAGAGTGAGCATGTGCCCCCTTGAAATTGCTTGAGAACTATCTATCACGACGGTTAATGCATGACAAGGTCTTCGCCAGTCTGATCTGAAAAAGCCAAAGAACCAAGCGTCTGCCATGTTCGTAGAGCTCTGAGGCGGCCTTCACCTGCACGTAACTATGTGTGGTGATGCGGTTACAGGTTCTGCACTGCCCTTTGTGCTGGCTTGGTCAGGAAAAGACCCAGCGAATGCAGGCACAACCGTCCAGGTAGTTGCCCGAACTTTTCTGTCAACCCTCCGGCCGACCCGTGGTGCCCAAATTTAGCAGCACTTGGTTCAGCCTCTAAAACTTTTAGAAGCTGAGTTGGTTGTGCGAATGAGTTCCGATTCAGGCGTGAGCATCGAGGTGTTCTCCGGCTAAGAAACATCCCTGTAAACTTCGCAGTGTTTTCTTCTAGTTTTGGTTATACAATGACAGTGATGCATGTATGGAAACTTATTATACAAGCCTGAAGATGTTTGTTATTTCAGGTGGTGATGGATATTTTGGGAGTTGCAATAAGTTGTACTGCTTGTTATCTTATCCTGGAGCGCTTTGCCTCCATTTTCCCCGCAGACATTGCTATTGCCGCTAGCTCCTCGTTGTAAAGTCTTCAGCGCCTCTTGTCGTTCCACGTCTCTTGTCAACTTGATACTGGAAAAATGAGACAAATGTATGCAATTGCGAGAATAATGTGGCATGTGACGTATTGTTTAGTAGTGGCATGCATGCAATTTTTACAATGGGATCCTTAATCCATTAGCATCAGCGATTATATATGCATTGGGAGTTTGTCTTGGATTAATTACCCAAAGAGCTGCTCCATGTATGCCGGCTACTGCACACGACGGAAAGAACCCACCAATCTTCTTAGCTCCTGCTAAACGGAAGATGTAGGTTCTTGTGCGAGTCGTCTGGCACAACCTTTGTAAAATTTTTGCGTGTTGTCTAATGGAGAACTTAACTCTCCACCGTGGGTCGTCTGAAATTTATTACTCCAAAACACACATTAGCATCACTCACTAATCCGCTAGGTCGGAGTCGGCATCTTCCCAAACCTAGTTTTCTACGGAATACTCTCAGTGCCCACTCTTGGGGCCTTAAACCACGGGTGGTATCGATATCGCAATATCTTGGCGATATATCGATATTTGGTATCGTATATAGATACATATACAAGAGATCCATCCCCCCCATCAGCACATCTTAACCGTCTAGGGAAGCTTTCCAGCCCCCCTAGCAATTTACTTTCCACAAAAGTATGTGTTTTTCGAAATCCCCCTATCCCCGCCCTAGCAACTCGCTTCAACGCCGAGGCGGCGTGAACCCGCCCCCGCTTACCAAGACGAAGTCCGGCATTGGGGCCTCCCCCCCCCGCCCAACAATGTTTGCCCCCCGTCGGGGTTTAGGTTTAGTAGTTCCAACGATTTATTGACTTATCGAGTTCCTATATCGTATATGTATGATGTTGACAATATTCACTTCGCATATACCTCAGATATATCGGTATACCTTGTCATACGGCATGTCGCTAGCTTGAACACAGTTCTCATGGGCGCGTGTCGAGTTGCAGAAGCAATGTCCTCTTTCATTGCGGGTATCCGCACGCGGCGGGGCCGTCAGTCATCATGATGGAATCATTGTAAATGTTTTATTATCACAATATTTCACACACGCGCACGCTCTAAACGGCACGAGGCTCACCAATAAAGCTAGCCCACCTTAATCTCAGTAGAAATAATGCGTGGCATTCAGGAACATGGCTGGCGGGGCCACGAAGATATCACCCACTCGAAACACACACATCATATAGTCAAAAATAAATTGTGGGGTAGCTTGCAACTCATCCAGCTTTGCACTGCAGGTCCGTTATGTAAATATTGCATGTCGGTGCTCAAGCCCAGGAAAGGCAAAGGCACCCAGCAACAGTGAAGTCTCCGGAAGGGCAAGTGCTCACCAAGATTTCCCCTCCCTGAGCAGGGCGGGGCCGTGGCAAGATGCCACAAACGCATACATACAATTCCAAACCCAAATGCAAAGCAGCATGGAAAGATGATACGATGTGACCAATCATCGCCCAACAATAGTTGCTGGTCCTAGGGTTACGGAGTAAGCGCGCCATGCTGGCATGCCCCCCAGTAGCTCACGGTCGATGGATGGGACCCGTTGGTCCATGGTTATGCCTGGAATGCAGTCACACCACACAGCATGGACACCCCATATTAATAGCTAAAAACTTGCGGGCACCTAAGTGCTCCCCACAAAAATCCAGGGAAAACACAGAACGTGGACTTCACCACCCTCTGCCTCTCCTTGCAGCAAAGGCAGACGAATCCACCGAGCTCTCCAACAGGCAGTGCCCGCCAGAATGGCACCACAGGAACAACCGTCTCCAAAACCCACTTCCCTGCGGCGGCTGTTCCCGTTCACAGCGACGCGCCATCACCTCACATCTGGGTCAGAGAACACGAGTCCCCCTGCACGTGCGAATAACCATGAGCGGACGAGAGGAAGCAAGTGTCAGATGAATCCAAGACACTCCCAAAGAGCGAGCCGCAGACGAATCCCTGACGCTCTCAAAGAGGCAGTACCCGTCAGAGGGGCATCGCCAGGACAGCCACATCCCATCATCCAAAGCATTCTAGTGGCCGTCTCCGTTAACAACGAGATGCCAGTACCCCACAAAGTGGCTGTTGATCACCAGTCCCCCGGCAGGTGAAAAAGCCCCAAGGCAATACACATAAAAAGAGCGAGCCGCAGACGAATCCCCAACGCTCTCAAAGAGGCAGTACCCGCCAGAAAGGTACCACAGGGGCAGCCACATCCCATCATCCAAAGCATTCCAGTGGCCGTTCCCATACCATGAACGACACACACACACACTGAACGGCATGAGATCGGCCAACAAAAGCTAGCCCACCATCATCCCAGTGGATGTGAGAAGCAAATCAAGGGCAGGGCGGGGCCGTGACAAGATGCCACAAACGCATACATATAATTCCCAACCCAAATGCAAAGCAGCATGGAAAGATGATACGATGTGACCGATCGTCGCCAAACAACTGTTGGTCTCTGGGTTACCGGAGTAAGCGGACTCTGCTGGCATGCCACCCAGTGGCTCCCGGTCAATGGATGGGACCTGTTGGTCCATGGTCATGTCATGAATGCAGTCACACCACACAGCATGGACACCCCATGTCAAAAAAGACACACACACACACCTCTAAACAAATGGCAGCATAGATGAATGGACGTATGTACCACCAATCACTGCCAAACATGCGAGATTGCTCAACTTCCCGGGTGCTGAATCCCGGGTCTTGGATTAAGTGATTCCTGCCGGCTTGCCCCCTGATGGCTTCACAGTCGAAGAATGGATGGAACCTGTTGGTCGATGAATACAAACCAATGGACGGACAGTGACCAGCACACACACATAAACACCTACGTATCTCAAGCGAAACTAATGCCGGTCACGGAAGTAATTCACGCAAGTACTTTAATTCGCAGTTCGCGAAAACTCGAGGTAATGACAATTTCACCGGTATCGAGCTGTATCAAGCATGTTTGTTGGGCATAGCACGGGTCTGCTCTTATATAAGATTTACATTGTGTGAAGTGTTGTGAACAACCAAGGTTTCAAGAGCAGACCTGTCAGCCATCAGAAGTACGTTAGAATCACATTCGGTGTCATTGTAGACGTACAGGACACGCGTATTAAGAAGGACGGAGCCATTACCGACTGTCAACTTTTGTGCTGGCGCAAGGGCGCGATTTATATCAATCGCTGGCCTTAAGCACAAGAGAGCAGATCGAATTATCTGCGAAAACCCAGCCGTGGGGCTATCTGACTCTAGATTGATCCAAAATGAGGGATTCGGATCCTTCCCTGCCCAACTAGCGGGCACTTCCAGGTCACTTTCATGGGACGCCCAGTGCAAAATGCTGGAAGTAATGGCGGAACGCAGAACCGCCACGTCCCAAAGATAATAGAGAGCCGTCGAAGAAATGTTTGAACCGAACAAAAGTCGATTTTCCGCTGACGCAGGCTGAGAAAAGTCCTTCGCATGAAGACAGGACGCAGATGATGTCGTCGAGCACGATCCAGCAAGCTTAATCGCCTTGGCTGCAACTTGCAGCCATGCCCTGCGGGCTTCGGCATTGCGCGTTGCCTGTAAGGCACGCGAGTCCTCTTCCGTCACCATTCAAGGAAGCAGGTTGAAGATAATACAATATTGCCAACGAATATGCTGGCTGTTGGATGTGCAAGACGATAGGGAGCAACGAGTTTGAAACGAACATACCTTTGTAAGCATATTCCTAGACTTCAAGCCCATCTCCATGTTGTAAATTTGGATTCCTGGGGGATCTTTTGGGATAGTTCTTGCGTGTTCACGTGAAAAGACAGGATTCTTTTTGGATATCCACGGTCTAAAAGTGCAAGCTGAAACGTTTACACTTCCTAAATCCAGGTCTCTGATGTATTCGACGGTGGACCTGTCTATGTGAACGAAGCCCGTTGAATTGTTGCCACTCTCTTGCGGGTACCCGCCATACCAAGAAAACTGATATGTGTTGAAGTCGTTTGGTGAACGCCACCTGAAATTTGCCACGAACTCATCAGGATCGACCACTACAAACGAGCTGGCGACTGCACGTGAGCCGTATTGAGAGAGTCCGTAAGACATTCCAATATTCCCTGTCACGTCCCCGAAATATGATAGTGAAGACTTTATGACATCAATCTCGATGAAGTTCAAGGCATCGAGTCCGCTTGTATTATCGGCAGATACGTGTTCAATTGCAAGGAGATTACTATCAGTTAGCGTTAAGAAGGCAAGTTCGAGGCCGCTGTATCCAAGGCCCTTGAAGGTGAAGTTTGATATTCTCTGGGTTTGTCTGCCGCAACCGGATATACTGAACTTCAAATTAATCGCGTTAGGCGGTCGGCGTTGCTCTCCTTGCAAAGTAAAGTTGACAGCGAGGTTACTGAATATGAACTTTGGGCAAATTTCAGCTGAGAATGGCAAACTCACTGAAATTTCCCAAGGCAAATAGCCATATTCCGGAGTGCTGCCTTCAGGTATTATATCTGCGCTGAATGTAAGAGGAACTTCCTCCTGAAGAGCGTTGATCTCCGTTATATTATCATCAAGCACCAGCACGAAGATGCTGTAGCGCTCAGCCAAGGTTACGTTATATTCACCGACAACTGTCGTGTTCGAAAAATGCACCTTGGCGCTCTCCCAACAAGTCTTGAAGTCATCCCAGTCCTTGATGCCAGGCAATGCAGAGTCGCAAAAGCCATAAACCATTTCGCCGTTGCCGTTGCAGCAGGCAAAAGGCGTGCCTTGCACGTGTGCGTAGACGAGGCAAAGAACAACAACGGTGAGAAGTGAACGAAGCATAATGAACAGGAGTTAACTCAGTTAACAGGAGTGAGCTTCGGGCGGGACACGAAATAAAAGCTTGCCAAGTATAGTTTAGGTTCGCGTTAGGGCTCGGTAGGACTTTCCTATCCTACGAGAGCAGACCGATACGCTAGTCTGCAACTACTACTTGTACTTCTTAAACAACATTTGAGGTTCCCCTTCCGCTTCCTTGTCCGTCGCGTGTCACCCTGTTGGCTTTTCGTACCCAAAAAGTAAATCAAGTTCACCGTAGGTGACTAGCTTACGGTAACGTTCTACGTTCGGTTGGGCCGATCGGCTGATCCCCAATGCTTATGCTAAACCAAAACCTGATCCTGTAGCTAAGCTTGAGGGTGACGGGGAATCACCAAGCAATTTGAAACCATCGCATGTCTTTTGATAACACTTTCCATATTTAAGGCGAAATACATCTATGTGTTAAATATGAACATGGTTTCTCCTTCTGCAACGAGATGAAGGGTTTTCGGCTTTACGCTGTGACGCACCTGTCGTAAGCTATGGGGATTAAACCGTGTGCACAGGGGGGAATGCGAAGCGTTTTTGGGGGGAATGACAGCGGGCCGTAGGCCCGCTGTGGAAAAATCGTAAGGGGGGAGAAAAAAAGGGAAAAGGGGAAAAAAAGAGAGGAAGAAAGGGGGTGCTGGAATCTGTATAGGCAGCCCTGACTGGGAGTCCCGGTGCAGGCCCCTATGACAGACCCCTAGGACCAACACTGGACCGCTGACTGATCTATAGGTTCGTTCTGTGACACACGCTGTGTCACAGGTAGGCTAGTATCCGAGACCGTTGCGAGACCGTTCCGGGTATATCTAGCTTAGGGTTTATTATCTTATCACGGTTTATCCACACAGTTCGGGACCCTCTGATATCTAGTGAACTAGGATATTCCGGTAGGTCGTGGCCCCATCCACGCTTTATTCCACTTGCTAGTTTGGCCATGATTGGCTAAGCGGCCGCTCGGAGAGGTGGTGCGCGTTTGCGCGTTTGGGCATTAGTGGAGATTTTGAGATGAGCGGCTTGCGGTGAGCGACTTGGGCCGCAGCTATGGGGTGCCGGCTTGGATTGGGTTTCGTCGTCGCAATGTTCACTATTCGCGGTTCTCTGCTCGCTCTGATCCCGCCTGCTGCCGTGTTTTGGGCTGGTGACTTAAGCACCTTTGACTTCGACGACATCTTCCTTCGCCCCTCGCTAGCATGGCCCGACCGTTCGTTCCGTGTCCGTGACGTCGCATTTTCTCCGCGGCCCTACCCAAACGTGCTGCAGCGTACCGCCTCCCCTCAGGCTTTTCTAGAGATGGGTATGACGACGAGATCCAAGAAGTCCCTCACGAGGGACAGTGACATCGATGCCTCTTTGAGGTTGATCGACGAGGTGCGGAACACTCCGACGGCTGCTACGCCGGTGGTTCCCGCTCCTAACCCTGCATCGAACGTGGACGCGGACGTTGCCGTCAGACGTTATTTGCAGGAGCAGTCCAAATTGGTGGACGAGATTTACAAGGCACGGCTGCATCGGGCTTGGGCCAAGAGTATCCGTGAGGATATTCTTGGTGACAAGAAGCATCATTTTCGCGGTACGGACGACTCTGGCCTCCTGTCCGACCTGGTGGTGCAGCTACGCACGGAGTTTCAGTCTGCTGGTCTGGAGCTGCGTTCCTTTGACCTCGACGACCCTCTGGTGCCCGTGGTCAGCAGAGTGAATGGACTGCTGTACGACGTTCTGGCTCTCGTGGTGGAGAAGCACAGCAACGCGTATGTCTGGCTGACTGGCACCGACTCCTCAGCTGACCGAGATGGACGACGTGCTCTTGTCGACATCATCAAGGGCTCTGTACCGGTGGCGCTGCGGGAATCGCAGCAGGAGGAGCATGCGGCTTTACGTTATCCCGCAAACGTTGACCCGCAGCCGATTTTGGCTAAGGAGCAGCGTTTGGTGCGGGATAACAGGACTTCAGACTGGACTCCGACCGAGGCAACACGAAAATTATCTCTCTACACCCGCCTCGACCCCGTGTTTTACGCGGCGGTAAAGGTCCGCTATCCCATGGCTGCCGACCTGTCCCACGTGTCCCTTGCTTCTCTTCGCTCCTTGGTGGTCGAGATTTATCAGTCTTGGGCGCAGACGGACGGGGGGAAGGCAGCTTCTGGTGCGGGCGGGGTCTCCGCACACCTCTCCAGCAGTGAGTACGATGCGCTGCTCCAGAAGATCACGGAGCTGACGGAGCTCGTACGGCGGCAGCGGGGTGAGGCCGCTCCGGTTGTGCGTCAACAACGGGAGCGGGTGCAGCAGCGGCAGCAGCAGCAGCGGGGGCAGCAGCCGCGAGGATTCCGTGTGGGGACCCACAAGGCCCCACCGGTGGGGTTCGACCGTGACGATCAACGGGCAAGGCCGTTCTGCGGTAGGTGCAAGAAGGCGGGGAAAGGTGAGGCGTATCACTTCTACCGCGACTGCCCGTTGGGCGGGCGCCAACACCCGCCCACCTCTGCCGCGGCATTTTGCGTTCCCATCGACGAGGAGGACGCAGAGGGGGTGCACGCACTCGCCATGTGTGCGTTGTTCCAGCAGGCGGCGGATGACGGAGCGGAGTCCTTCGCGCGTGCGGCAGCCGCGTACGGGCCGCCCGCGGTGCTTTCTGCGGGAGCGGTGGGCGGCATTGACGTGTCCGCCTACGGCTTCACCGTGGAGCAGCAGCCGGATTCCGAGGGGGACGACATTCTCCGCAGGCTCGACGATCTTGCCGCGGAGGTTCACTCCGCGGCCAACCCACAGGTGCATTACACTCACGCATCTTTCCCGCCTCCTGCCGGTGACGGCAAGGGGGCTTCGGCTCTGGTGTGCGTACCCGCCGCAGCGGTGGCCACACCGGAGGAGCAGGTTCCGGCAGGTGGTGCGGCGGCGTCGGCATCCGCCGTGCCGGCCCCTGCTATGCCTGTCTCGCAGGGAGGAGATGTCAGGCCCGCGCCACTTCAATCGGCGCGGGTGACCACCACAGCGGACGCGGACGGTGAGTTCGCTGGGTTCGTTCAGACCGTGAACCACGCCGCCATCGGACAGGTTGATCTCACGGGGTACGACACGGACGATTACGAGGACCTCGCTGACGGCAGCTTCGTCGTGAAGCCGCGGGCCTCGGCCATCTCGGCAAATCACTCGTCAACGCCCGCGGCCCAAGCACCTCACTCTGGTGGTGTTCTGGAGGATTGGCGTGAGGGTGCTCCCCGCAGCTACGGCTGTGGAAAGCCTCCGTGGGGCTTCCCCGCCCACGCGGGCTTGTGGGGGATGCCCTTCCTTCTCTCTTTCATTCTCTTGATCTCTGTCATGGGAGTAGGAGCAGCCACCTACACGGTGGCCAACGACGTCGACCCTGTGCAGGTGTCGGGTCGGGCTGCGCTGCAGCCTGTGCTGTGCAGGGGCGGGGAGTCACCGCTTGACACGGTGCCATGTGCCATCCCGCCTCGTCGCCACCGGCGGGTGCAGCGGCGGCAGGGCCTCTACATGGCTCCGGTGCCGTGGAATCCCGGGCCGCCGCCGCCTGGCATCTTATTTGAGGGCGGTCCTCCGTTGTCGCCGGCATCGTCTTCGGATGACGAGGCGCCACCGTCAGGCAGCACTTGGCAGCACCCTGGCGCGGTGCAGCCTCCCGTGATCGACGGGTCAACAACACCGGCTCCGTCAAATTCTCTGACGAATGATTTCTCGGGGATCGACACCTTGCATTTTGGCAGCCCTGTGTTCCTCCGCCGTGCTACTGTGGACTACTACAGTGCTCGTTGTGGTGACGGTGC
This sequence comes from Cymbomonas tetramitiformis, assembly GCA_001247695.2. Classification (NCBI taxonomy): domain Eukaryota; kingdom Viridiplantae; phylum Chlorophyta; class Pyramimonadophyceae; order Pyramimonadales; family Pyramimonadaceae; genus Cymbomonas; species Cymbomonas tetramitiformis. The sequence goes on from LGRX02029763.1 coordinate 39,496, forward strand.
TCCTCTGGCCATTGACCCCGAGTAGTTATGTTTCTGGTTCTGGCAGTACACCACTTTCATGGTGGTGTGCTGAGATGTGCTTTGACCTCAACACGGTCTTCAATCTGGTTTATGCTTTTGCTTTGACAACTTTGAACTCTTCAATCTGGCTTGCTGACACAGAGTTTTTCAGTAGTTTCGCAGGACTTGCATTGCCTGTATGTTTCTGCTCTTGTGCCGGCTAGAGGGTTTCAATTTGTGTATCAGAATTGCACAGTTGAATTAGCAGTTAGGTTTGTCACCCTAGCTCCTACCCTAACTTATCTTAACATTCTGACTCTCCTAAACAGTCACCACCCACAGTGCTGGGGTGGTGTGCTGGAATCTGTATAGGTAGCCCTGACTGGGAGTCCCGGTGCAGGCCCCTATGACAGACCCCTAGGACCAACACTGGACCGCTGACTGATCTATAGGTTCGTGCTGTGACACACGCTGTGTCACAGGTAGGCTAGTATCCGAGACCGTTGCGAGACCGTTCCAGGTATATCTAGCTTAGGGTTTATTATCTTATCACAGTTTTATCCACACAGTTCGGGACCCTCTGATATCTAGTGAACTAGGATATTCCGGTA
>LGRX02029764.1:0-23427 GCA_001247695.2 Cymbomonas tetramitiformis
GTGGTGTTCTGGAGGATTGGCGTGAGGGTGCTCCCCGCAGCTACGGCTGTGGAAAGCCTCCGTGGGGCTTCCCCGCCCACGCGGGCTTGTGGGGGATGCCCTTCCTTCTCTCTTTCATTCTCTTGATCTCTGTCATGGGAGTAGGGGCAGCCACCTACACGGTGGCCAACGACGTCGACCCTGTGCAGGTATCGGGTCGGGCTGCGCTGCAGCCTGTGCTGTGCAGGAGTGAGGAGTCACCGCTTGACACGGTGCCATGTGCCATCCCGCCTCGTCGCCACCGGCGGGTACAGCGACAGCAAGGCCTCTATATGGCTCCGGTGCCGTGGCATCCCGGACCGCCGCCACCTGGCATCTTATTTGAGGGCGGTCCTCCGTTGTCGCCGGCATCGTCTTCGGATGACGAGGCGCCACCTTCGGGCAGCACTTGGCAGCACCCTGGTGCGGTGCAGCCTCCTGTGATCGGCGAGTCAACAACACCGACTCCGTCAAATTCTCTGGCGAATGATTTCTCCGTGACCGACACCTTGCACTTTGGCAGCCCTGTGCTACTCCGCCGTGCTACTGTGGACTACTACAGTGCTCGTTGTGGTGACGGTGCTCCTCTGGCCATTGACCCCGAGTAGTTATGTTTCTGGTTCTGGCAGTACACCACTTTCATGGTGGTGTGCTGAGATGTACTTTGACCTCAACACGGTCTTCAATCTGGTTTGTGCTTTTACTTTGACAACTTTGAACTCTTCAATCTGACTTGCTGACACAGAGCTTTTCAGTAGTTTAGCAGGACTTGCATTGCCTGTATGTTTCTGCTCTTGTGCCGGCTAGAGGGTTTCAATTTGTGTATCAGAATTGCACAGTTGAATTAGCAGTTAGGTTTGTCACCCTAGCTCCTACCCTAACTTATCTTAACATTCTGACTCTCCTAGACAGTCACCACCCACAGTGCTGGGGTGGTGTGCTGGAATCTGTATAGGCAGCCCTGACTGGGAGTCCCGGTGCAGGCCCCTAAGACAGACCCCTAGGACCAACACTGGACCGCTGACTGATCTATAGGTTCGTGCTGTGACACACGCTGTGTCACAGGTAGGCTAGTATCCGAGACCGTTGCGAGACCGTTCCGGGTATATCTAGCTTAGGGTTTATTATCTTATGAGAGTTTATCCACACAGTTCGGGACCCTCTGATATCTAGTGAACTAGGATATTCCGGTATCCTTTAACATCATTCCTGATCAATTTGAAACAAGCGATTGGGACACTCCTGAGAACGTTATCAGTGAAGCCATTATCAATCAGACTCAGAATCCCTCCGACAGTCCATCTGCGCGAACATATTTCCTTATACCATTTGTTTGGCACCTTTCTTAAAAGGGGAAAAAAGGGAACTCCGGGCAGCTACACGCATGGCCTCTTCACAACGCACAAGGGATCAAAAGTAACGACAAGGACCCCTTCGCAATGATATGTCCCTTGGTGGCTCCGTGTCCTCTTGGTTGAAACAACTCAAACCCATGTTAATTAATAGACGAACTAACAATAAACGCGGGAGAACCTGATTTGGAGTGTACAAATTCCAGTTCCGACACGGCCGGCTCATCGTTGGACACAACCACTCCTACATACATTAGAACTTGGTCATTTACCACTCTTCCTGCACAAGGAATTCCGGGTGACAGATCCTCCCGAAGTCCCGTGAAGCCAGACTGCAAGAAAAAGGCAACTGATCACAGATTTGTCGAGTTTTCAGCCTTTCGGGTGGGTAATCGCATGACCCCGTGTGCGACCATTGGGAAATGCATTGTGTTGATTGCATTACTTGCTTCCAAACGAAGGAAAATCCCAAGACTTAGGATACCGAATCACGGGGCGCCGTGCGCGGGAACGATCCCAAGAACGAACTCTGGAGTTAACCCGTTTCAAATTCCCACAACAGCCTCATATTCCTCCGTGCCATAGCTAGCAGGCGTCACATCCTTTATCCATCATGCCTTTTAATTCTCGCAAAAAGTGTTGGAAGTGACGCCCCGACTGTCATTCCTATAGTTAGGGTGTATGATTGTCACCGGTCCCGGAACCCTAGACCCCGAACATATAACGGGAAGACTGAGTATTCCGTTTATCTGTTCTGATTACCACACACCGAATATACAGTCAAGCTGATATATTCAGCAGGTTTGGTACCACGCACGCTTAATTTTACACTGCGACTTTGGCCATGATTGGCTAAACACCGACGCTTGAGATGGGGTGAGGAGCCCGCGTTAGAGAGGTTTTCGGTACGGGCGGTATGGCTCGGTTACGGACGCGCGGTTGATTGGACATGATTGGGTAGCGCTTTCGACGGCTTATTTTCCGTGCAGTATCGTTGGGCTATGTCAATTTCCGCGTCTCTGGTTGGAGGTCCACCGTTTTTCGTCGACGACAGTACAATACAGACAAAAAGGACGACAGTATAGAGGCAGAGGCGTGGATGTCGCCAAAATGAAATTAAGTATGGTGCGGAACGGCCGGTACATGCTACAGTACACACGACAGTATACTGAGTACAGCCGACAGTACAGACTACAGTACCGACGACACTATACGTACACATGACGACAGTAGAAAATCGTGGAAACGGCGTACTTGATGACGGTATATTATAATATATATATATATATATATATATAATATTATACTATACCTTGTGAATACTCTTGAATAATGGTGAAGATGAGAACATATCGTCATTTCGATCAGAAATTCAAGCAGTTGTGACGATCGCTGACTTTCGATTGTGTCACAGGCATCGTTATGTATAATTAAACATTGAATACGCATATATTGACCTTACGAAATATCACGAGTAATGCACATGCATTATGTTGTCATCATGTTCCGTCATCGATAGTGCCATTCGTTCATCAGCTTGCATGTTTGAATGATGTATGCATGTTGGCCATGCATCCACAGGGCCTGCAATGTAATCGCAGGAGTCGAGCATTCGCGAAGAATTTTTCATAATAATCTACCATGCCGTGCATGCATGATGTATAATTGATATCGAACAAGTGCATATATCATACTCGATTACATAAAGTATGCATATATTGGATATCGATTATATGTCATGTGCCGCATCCAAAGATATTGCATGAGCATTACAATATTGATCATCTACCATGCGGGTATATATATGTACGAAGTTTATATACTTCGTATAGATATATCCGTTATCCAACGGTGTGGCGGCGCCAACGCTCCATCTGATACTGCATCCGCTGCGCATGGCGCACATGTATTTACAGCCTTACTTCGTCGCTAAACTGCATAAACGCAGTGGCAATTCGTGCAGACATTTCTGAGTTTATATGCATTGTGTGGACGCGCATACATGCTACAATTATAAAGATACGTAAGTGGCACATCGTGCTTCCTTTTAATACATTTATATTTGCAGACGTCGTGCTCGCATGTCGCGATGCGATCTAGCGGTCTCCCTTCTACATCGTCTGCATGTCGAACACGCATGGTGCAATTGTGAAATACATCTGTCCACAACTCGCTTCCTGTATCGCATGGAAGCTGCGACCTATTGTAACCAAATGTGGCAGTTATGCCTTCAGCATACGTAGACAATATGATTATATGGAACTTATAATCCCACTTAAGTTGCATCATGATAAATTTATCCAGGTGTTAACAAGTGTTCAGGATTTGATAAGGGGTTGACGCCCCACAAGCCAAAGGTCACTGTCTCATAAGGCTCGCCTCAAGTGTGCGGCTTTGAGGATTAGCGTCCTGGCGAGGCACAGTCATGATGCTTCCTATATGAAATATGCTACGTCTATCGCTGCACCCACTTGAGTTCTCGAGTATCGTGCCTTGACGAGTTTCTTTTAGAATACCATCTGATACGGCGAGATAAACAGGCGCCGTGAATATATTATCAGTATACAAATAAACACTGCAAAGTTGGACAGCAATGCAAGTGTAAGGATGAGCGGGTTTGTGAGTGCAGTCTCTGTAAGAAGATCTCCTGAAGCACAACGCTTCCTCACTTTTGTACCATACGTCTCCCATCATCTTAGATGGTACCGCCATTGGGTTGTGAACCCGAGACGTAAGTTGAACGACCAGCATGGTAATAACGACTAGTTCGTTCATGCTGCGCATGCGAGTTCCGCGCATGCTGAAAGCCAAGATGGTTCTTGTTTGTATTCAAGATGTATCTTTGCTTTGCCATCTTCGAGTTCGACATACGAACTCTCGATGACAGGGATGCCTGATGATATGACATTATCATCTGACGACATGTACAGTCATCGTCGACCGTACTGACGACTGTCATATTAATATATGACGCGACTCGACATGTACAGTCATGATCGACCATACTGTCGACTGTCATAATAATATATGACATGACATGGCATGTCTGACAGGTATGACATGTATGACATGTATGACACATATGTCATCGGTCATGACCCTGACATATCATCTCAGCTCAACGCTTTTCAGACTGCGTTTTATGTCATGTCATGTCATGTCATACGTTTTTGTGTCAATGTCGACCACATCCATATATTTATGCTCTTCATCTTATTATAAAATATTAATTATTAATATTTAAAATATATTTAAAATATAATACTGAACGCTAATTTATATTTATACTCAAGAGTCGTGACACCGTGAATTTCAATAAAATTGAATATTGACCATAAACGAAATGAAGGCTCTAAATAAAAAGAGCGTGAGCGCGAAAAGCGTGACAGAAAAAGCGTGACACAAATCAGTGCTCGTTTTGGAATACCTGGTCGCAACGAAATGAACTCTCTAAATAAAAAGAGCGTGAGCGCGACACATACGCGATAAGGTGTGCGCAGGGCATACATCGACGCAGCAATGAAACGTATTCGCATAAATGGTTCGCAAATGTATGCATGTTCGCAGATGCGATAAATCAGCGGCGAAATCGTTTTCGCGTGGAAAAATCATCAGCGCAGTATCACGATTTTCATAATTGCACTAAATTGCTTCATACATGTTGATGCGCGATGGTCACTAATTTACAGATGGCAGCATGCGCGATGGTCGCATATTTCTACAGAAGTGAATCGCAGCATGCGCGCACTTGTATGAATCACTTTCAAAAATCGTCCAGAATGATATATTACATAGTGGTCATCGACAGAATTTTGATTCGTATACATGTCAGCGCTCGCATTCGTATGCGACGTATATCAGTGATTTTTGCAAATAATTCCTTCGCACTGTTTACAATACCAGCGCGTACAATGATTTATGGCCTGTCAGCACGATATACGTTCTTCATGATTTCGTCACATGCAAATAACGTTCGATTTTAGCGCGTACAATTTTTGATGTGTTTACATGCAGTGAGAAGCACATATGTATAAGCTCGTCGAAATCATATGCAGAATGACTGTATACATGATCGTTATGCTTTGAATACATTACCGCTATGTTGCTGTGAAAGTATTATTATCATACTGCAGCAAATTCCAAAGTGTTCTGATGGCTGCACAAATACTTTAATCATCAGCATTACTCTTATTAGCATCACAATGATCTGTTCACAACATGTGTGTGCGAATCAGCACACACACACACACATGCACTTATTTCACTTACAGCAATCATCAACATGCAGTGCATACACTTTTATACTATGCACATATCTTATGCTGAATGATTGCATTGATTGTGAATTGTACATGCTTTATTATACTGTACAGCTTGATCACGATACCAGCTGTAGTACATAGAGCATAAGCATATTGCAGTGAATGCTAGTCTATATTCGAATCCATGTAGCAAAGGGTGCCTGAAAGTGATCTCAACACCATAATTAGTTTGTCATGTCCTGGTGGAGCCGAGATGCTCTCCAGATCACATGTACATTCTATGGTGGATTACTGGATGGAATGCTCACCTGAGCTTCATGTAAAATCTATCAAGCAACTCATTTTGTAATGAGATTAGCATGGAATTACAATGATCCTAAACTATATATATCATGTTAGATGTAATCAGTACATGGTATGCTGACTGTCTTGCATGATAAATTGTCTAGGATATTGTGATACCCAGAACATATCCTGCAGATAGAGTGTGTACAAGTAAACATACACACACACGAACATAAGTACTAATCAGCAGTACTACACACTGCACATATACAAGCATTCATTATATATGTTGAGATTCACTGACTCAGAGTGAATAGATCAACTATATTGTATATGGTAATATAGATACCACTTTCCAAACACATGTGCGTGGAAAGTGTCAATGATGGCGATACATAAGGGAACAGGATAAGACAACATGCTGTAGGGCTGGATGGAGTTATCTCCAGACCCGAAGGCAAAATACTGCACCCATAAAACAGCTGGTAACTGTTGGGTGCAGTCCACTCGTCTCATCCCACATATCATCGCTGGAGCAACTACAACAACTACGTTGCATATTGACAGTTGAATCAGACTTGATCAGATCAATTGCATGCAACACACAGATCAGTATTTACATGATATCTGACAATAGTGTTAAGGACAATCACACACATATAAATGTGCTGTGTCAAGTTGCTGTGATTGTATCCAGTAAAGTCCAGATTTGTTCTAAATAAGATATATCACTTTGATAAATCTTAAGAGCACAGACCTATGCTCAGAACAAATCATAGGTTGATAAATATCACTAAAGTGGGTGTTTCCACTTAAGTTGATAAATCTATACATAATCAGAAAAGTACATTTGTTGTGCATGGGTTTAAATCAGTAAAACCCAAAATGTTGTCAACCATAAATGTTGATATACAGCACAACTCACTTATTTGCTATGAAATTTGTCATATGCAAAAGTGAAGTTCCTTACAGTGATTCTGTACTTACATTCCACATATACACTGAGATATGTCACCAAAGCAATATTTTAGATACAGTAATGATTCGCACTTAAGAATATCATGCTATAAGAATATCGCTAGCGGATTTGTGAAAAAATCGCTAAGAATATCAACACCGCGCAAAAAGAAATGGGGATATTCTTAACCCGCCAGGAGCTAAGAATATTGGGACCGGGGATAATGAGAAATCCGAGGGCGACGGCCTATATTAGCATAATGCTTTAGGAATAGAAAAGTGCATAATGGGGAATAGAAATTCCGGCCTGTTTTTGGGGAATAAGTTTGTGACACATGAACATGCGTCTAATATCACCGTTTGAATTATTCCCCCCCACCCATCTGTTCACTTTGGTTTTGCAAACATGAGGAAGCCTCCGAAAAAGTACACTAGGGTGTGCCTTTCTTACGATAAAGGCGGGCGTCGTTGTACTAGACATGCCACGCGTGTTCACCGCACAAAGGAACACGCTTTCTTCCACCTAACCGCCTTAAACGGCACAGGGCTTGATACCTATGTCGAGAATTGTGGCTTTCTTTTATTATTGTCTTTCTCTTGGAGCGGTTGGGGGGAAGAAAGTCGATCGACGGTGTGGTTCTCGATAGCCGTAGGCACGGGGGCCTGCAAAATCTGATCGACTGTTCTGGCTCGGAGTTGGGCATAATGTTCTTGCGTAATAAGTCCTTCATTTTTATCTTGCTGTAATAACCTCAGCGCGTCCCTAACTTCGGTGTCCATGACTGGTTGGGGGAAGTCAACTGTCCTACAGTACTCAAGGTGTGTGCTTCATGCATTATTTTTGAGAGAGCTTTCAAAAGGTCAAATTTCGAATTTGGGAGGTTTCTGCCTCGACCGGTCGATCGCAGTGCCACTATGAAGGTATGATAGAATCCACGATGCTAAGAATATTGGCACCGCCAGGTGGCGTATCGTCGATTTGATCGATGGCCAATCCTTAAGAATAATTTGGACGAAATTACTAAATCGCCTAAGAATATCTGGACCGAACGGAAATTTGTGACATTCTTATGTGCCGATCATTACTGTAGCTGAAAAAGCTGTAAAATGGGTAAAAATGCTCCACGTTTAATTTCAAAATGAAAAATGTGTGCCCATTTTATTTAAAATTATGATTTAAAAGGAAATCATAATGACACATGTCATATCTGTGTGACACCCTAAATATTAGGTGTTGAATATATAGGGGTATACATATTGCTGTAACAATAAATCGCTCAAAATGCTGTACGTAAAACACATTTTGAAAATTTCGGATTGATTTTTTTTTGCTGAAATGAATATTTATATATCAAATAACAATCCCTGATTTATGCAGCATGTGTAACGCCCTGTAACAACCCTAAAATTAAATGTGTGTAACAGGGGTGTAACGTACCTCCTGAAAACCACCTTACATTTATGTAGGTATTAAATGCAGTTTTGCTTAAAAATCTTTGCAAAAACATTATACTGCTTATTTTTTACCTGTATTAGGGTTACTGATATCATGTAACATCCTAATCAACATATTGAGTAACAGGGCCACTGTAACCACATATGCCCTAAAATGCCACCTATTTATTGGATACACTTTGTGTTTGGCAGATATATGTCATGCTGTTTTCGATGCAGACATGATTATATATCGGGCAACAACCCAAGAACTGTTGGGCAACAACCCTAAAACTGTATGAGCTGCTTCCTATAAGGATTGCAAGCTATAAGCTATAAGCTATAAGGTATATAAACAACTGACTGCCTATGTATTCACACTTCCTCAAGGGGGGAAGAAGGTGGATAGGATTCACACATATCCATTTCATATTCCGATCTGGTTATTTCTGATGGATTGCTTTAGATAAAATCACTGCATCCACAAATAACGTTGAAATCTGTACAACGTTAAATCCACCATCACTGATAAAGTGTAAACTCGGATGGGAAACTATATCCCAATGACTATAAGTTGACTCTTGCTCAGCATTTACATTCTCGAGTAAGTTTGGAATGCTGAACTATATACATAACATATAACCTGATACCATGCTTAATTGCATTTCCTGGATCAGAAGATGATAGTTATATAATGTATATATATATATATCCCACCTGATATACTTTGGCACTATAGCTGTATATAAGAGTGGGAAGGACAAGTGCATCGCTGTAAGACTGGTTGATATAGTCCCAGTGCTGAAGGCAGAATTTGGCACCTGAATAACAGCTGATAACTGTTGGTGACCATCATGCAAGACCTTCCAAGCGTAATTCCTTTGATCCTGAGATGCAAGTGAATTGTTCATAATATGTTGACATCACATAAAAACATTCTGATAAAAACCCTATATATTCATATGAGCTGTCATCACTACAATGACATGGGTTTTTGAATCGTCGAAATAAGTAACTCCGATGAATTCACTAGTACAGAATAAGCTGTTGAGATTATTCCTCCGGCTGGATTTCAATCATTCACAATCCCTGTACATTCCGGTGACAAAATATTGCACTGGACTGATCACCATATTGGTATAATCTGTGATATATAAGTCACCAGAGAAAGCATTGCAATCAGCACAATGCTGTCTAGACTCACAAAGATGAGTAACATATATTCTCATATGTAATAAACAAAGGCACAATGTGACCTACGCTAAAATCGCGTATGCTCGGGCACTGTATCGTGACCTGCGCTAAGATCGTGTATGCATGGACACAACATGACTCGTGCCAATGACGTGGACATATTTTTTGCCACGACATCACATCTGAAATCAATAAATCACTCAGAGTAAAGGTGTTGACATCAGTATAGCACCATTATACATATAGTCATGAGGATTTTAAGGAAGACATAGTCTCTCCGATATTGACAAACATGGTACATATATATATATATATTCATGCTCTCTGATTATATATTGATATCCCACAGCATACGATGATGGTAATTGCAAACCACTTCGCCGCTGGAGGGTAGTGTTGTATATATACAGCACATGCTTGGGTACTATATGACCCACGCTAATGACGTGGATTCGGGCTGCATCCCAATAACTGCAATGCACCTTCGGTGCAAGGGGCTGCAACCCGAGAACTGCTATCCAGCTTCATAGAAAGCTTCCACGTCATTACAAAGAGGTCGGACCTCTGTTGTATTTGAACGGCGCTTGACAACCGCCTAGCAATACACTTCCTTGAGGGGGGAAGATGATAAGCTAGAAATACAACTAAAAACCAAATAAATAATAAAGACAAATGATAAAACAAGTAAGTTGCATCATTGTTTTTGTTTTGGTAAGCCTGACTGTATACAATCAAACCATTCAGAACTCCATGAAGTTGACACATACATCAGCCATGACATACATATGAGCTTGATTTTGAAGGCCTAGACATTGTATACATCTGGTCTAGCATGTATCCAGACTAGAATTGTATATTGACACGGTGCAAGCACTATAGCCTCTGCCACCGATGATCATTGAAAGGGGCAACCATTCTTGATATTTCATACATATCATCTGATTGGATCATTAAAGGTGTCAAGATTACTCAATGCAATATGCAGGCCACGGCCTGAGTATAACACCTAGAAGGTCGAAGCCACTGAGCTGACCAATGCAGCATAAATGTTAGCTGCCTTGAAGGCTATACAATAAGCCTATTGCCCTTATGTCCATCTGGGTTTTTCAAGTGTGCCGTTATTTCGCATATTTATTCGAATCGTGCCACTCCAGAATATTGGACACAATCTGAAACAGGCGTATAAAAGGAATATAATCCTCGCGACAAGTCATTTTTTAATCATTATACACGAGTGACGTCAGACTGTATAAATCACATGAAACGTCTTTTTCGAATCAAAATTCAGGAGTCTCATCATCCACGAGGTTGACGTTACCTGTCGAGTATAATAAATTATTACTGGACGCGCTTTCCGGAACCGAAGGGTGCGTACCGTGGCATGACTGTATATTTTCACTTTTCGGATTCGACTGTGTTTAAACGTGTGTAATATATAATTCATCGATCTGTGACTCGCGTCGCACATAAAGGTAATGCGGTGAACGAGATCATGCTATAAATCGTCCCATCCAATATTCGGCCGTTATCCTACGACAGTAGTACGATGGGCAATAAATCGGTAAGTCTTGCGAATCATCGCGAATATATAAGTATCGTATAAATCCCGACAACTGATGCAATTTGGAATAGGCGGGGGTTCTTCTGTTGTCCGTCCAGTATCCTATAAATATGCATATACAATATTTGGCAGTGATCGTACTACAGTTGTACGACGAGCGGTAAATGGATGAGTCATGCGGATGACAGCATACATATACGTATCAAATTATTTCCGAAGGCCGATGCGATTTGGGATTGGCCGAAATTCATTTGTCGTCGTCCACTATTCGACAAATGACGAAAGTCGCATCGGGCAGCATCTTGGCTCGAAGAATCAGAGCGTCGTCCCGTGACGGGAGTGATCGAAATGCTGCCGATCGTGCGCAATGCGCCTTTCATGTAGAAAACATTCGCTCAGGCCCGTCCTTAAATCTGGTCTGGGTAAAATGAAAATTCGTCGCGTCGCGTAACTTTTGATCGCAGCGATTTGATTGGTTGGAAAACTGTAAAGCGCTACGCAAAAGTTACGCAAGAGCGTCGCGTCGCGGAGATGTTATTACGATTATCTTTTGCGTAGCATGCTACGCAGAGATAATTTGTCCAACATTTACGCGACGCGACGCTCTTGCGTCGCGTTTTTTGGTTCCACGTAGGCAAAAATTGAAAAATGTTCGTCAGATCAAATCGGAGATAAAAAAAATGGACGCTTCTTGGATATGCGACGCAAGTGTACGCTCCACGTAGGCAATGCGACACTTTGTAGGTCAAACGTTTGACCTAATTAACACTGTGAAAACCTAGTGCAGCAGGGTAGATTAGTGAAGAAATTGAAGTATTCGCGATATATTAGAAGGAAATAATGTTTACTTGAAGGTATCATGAACGATAGGAAGCATCCCCGCACATATTCGGTGACTGGAAGCAGATCTCGAATTCTCCGCTTCGTGTGGCGGAAGCGGGAATGGCGGAAGCGGGAAACCGCATCCGCAAAACGGCATTCCCTTCGGTATCCCGCCGAAGGGAAAGCTAAAAAATACTAATAGCAACAACTGAAACATATTTTCAACGTTGTATGTGCGCATCTGTGTTTTATTTGGTCATTTGGTTCACCCGCTTCGAGCCCCGCGGCGAAAACGTGGACGCGGTTGACATCCGCGTTTCCGCTAAAGGTGACAGTGCACTGTCAGATGCTCAGAATTGATTTCGTTTGTTCATATGATATGCCTGATATGTTCATGCTGTGCAGTATGAGTCGCTGCTGGGCGTGAGTCGAGATTGCTGGCTCGAATCACGCCCATTACCCCCCCTCACAAGAGTCGTCCAGCATCCAGAATCCTGGACGAATCTTGCGCGCAAAAAAACATGTTGTTCCTAACACTTATTAGAATTCATATGCAAAGTAATGCTGTGTTTGGTACACGTTAGCATCCCGAAAACAACAGCCGCTGGAAAGCGACTTACGGGGCACTGTCAATTTCAACACTGCATTCACGTTTAAGCTTGCGTGCAATTGTTTTGCCGTTGCCACGACGACACCATCCAGACGCCACGTAGACGATAAATGTCGTGCACACCGTCGCAGTACGCCGATTTCTTCATCCTTAAATCTGGTCAGACGCGACGCGACGCGACGCGACGCGACGCGACGGCCGTAATCTCCAAACCAGATTTAAGGACGGGACCTGGCGACACTGACATGGAGTGAAGAAAAACATGCATCCGGTCTGTTCGTTGTCGGTGAATTTGAATGCAGAATAATATAAATATCGAATTTTATGCAGAGTTAATTTCAAAAATTGTTGGGCGTAAGGCGAGCGAAAAACGGTCAAAGGTGCTGCAGCAGGGAATAGTTTTACTGCCTTCTTGCCGCACGCAGCTTACACTTGCGGGAATATCCCAAGCGAATGAAATAAGGGCACGAGGTAAGATTTTGTTCGCCGCTTCGAGGCCCTCCATAGTAGGACCGGAATTTCAACTTGATTGAAACCGAGCGAATGATATTTTATCCCTTGAGCAACGTGTTTAAAAACATTATTTTCACGGTCGTAGGCGCAGCGGTGTCGGAACTCTAGAATCCTCCTGAGAGGACGTATTTGTGGCAGGCTTTGGCAAACGTGCCACACTGGGAGGGCCTACACAGACGATACGAAATTCGATCATCTCTAATCCAAGAGATTGACCTTTTATGGTGTGTGTATATCGCATATGAAGGTAAATTTGTGGCATTGGCTCAAGTAGAGCACCCGACTTCAAGTCGGGAGGTCTCAGTTCGAATCTGAGATGTCACACTCTCAGGGTGCGCGTCCTCTCTGCCCCCCTTTTTCCCGCTTCTCGCTAGTTTCCGCTAGTTGTCCTTGCACACTAGTGTCAAGGAGGTCATATGTGATATGTGACATTTATTACTTTGTCCTGGTGTCCGCTCAATCAAAGAGCACCAAAATCTCTGTGTGGAGATTTGTATTGCCAACTACGACTGGCAGTTGGCCATTCGTAGTTGGCCAACTGGTTCATGTGTGAGAGGTATCACAACATTTTAGGTTGTGGCGCACTTCGCGATCCTATAAGTGCTATCGCGCCCCTTGCCCTAGGTGCAAGAGAGTGCTCACTTGGGACGTGAAGCTAAAGAGCCCTTCCAGTCGTTGTGGTATTTCATCTTGTGGTGGTTACTTGAAGTTGTATACCGAGGCGCCCTTCACAATCCTATAAGTGCGATCGCGCCCCTTGCCCTAGATGCAAGAGAGTGCTCACTTGGGAATGTGAAGTTAAGGAGCCAGGGCACAAACTTTGTCTTACATGTAAACTTGACTATTGAGCATAGTGTTGCAAGTGTGATTTGACGAAGGATGTGCCTTGTAGGTGTGGGGAGCACCGAAGTTCACTCGTTATTTATTGTGAAAGGAAGTCCTGGACCTCGTCTTGTTTAAGATATAAACGGTAAGGTGGTAAAGTATCCCAACCTTGTAAGGATCTCGGCAGGATCTCTCTGACTTTCAACTGTCCAATTCTTGAGATTTGGCTTGGATGTTCAAAACTGAAGTGGAAAGGAACAAAGAATAAGGGGTCGTTGCCGCCGACCGAGTCACTTCATACCTGTATGTATCTCACCATCGTGAACGTGTTCAAGAATTTAACCACTAACATATATATCTGTGTGACTTCTCTTGATATATCACGACCTTGAAATACTTTGGTTTCATCATCGATTTCTAACTTTTAAGAAACATATATTTTCAGTATGTAACTCGATATATGAGTACAACTTTGTACCATATTGTATATCATTGTAGGAACAACATATTTTTGGTTCGCACCGTATCTGATACACGCTTGTCGCGGAGTCACGATACTATACTTCATATCAAAACTTAAAATACGATGGATCCTTTCCGAATGAAACCCGACATATGAAAAGTACCTTTATACACGAACACCGGCATATATTGTATGTCATCGTAGGAACTATAATATGTGGCTACATACTAACCGTAAATAATAGGGTTTCTTGACTGTAAATGACTTTTGAGTCATGAGGTCTTTCCGGCGGAAACTTTGCATACAAATTGTTACTTCGTAGACGAACACACCGATAGATTGTTTACTGTAATAGGATAAGTGGAACCCAAAATCCGATATCCATTTCTTGTCCCTATATGCTAACAGTAAATAATAGGGTTTCTCGACCGTGAATAACTAACTTTTGGGTCACGAGGTCTTTCCGGCTGAAACTTTGCATACATATTGTCATTTCATAGACGAACACAACGATATATTGTTTGTCTGTGATAGGATAAGCGAAACCCAAAATCTGATACCCATTTCTTGTGGCTATATACGAACCGTAAATAATAGGGTTTCTTGACCGTGAATAACTTTTGAGTCACGAGGTCTTTCCGGCTGAAACTTTGCATACATATTGGTATTTCGTAGACGAACACAACGATATGTTGGTTGTTGTGATAGGATAAGTGAAACCCAAATTCTGATACCCACATCTTGTGGCTATATGCGAACCGTAAATAATAGGGTTTCTTGACCGTGGATAACTTTTGAGTCACGAGGTCTTTCCGGCGAAACTTTGCATACATATTGGTATTTCGTAGACGAAAACAACGATATGTTGGTTGTTGTGATAGGATAAGTGAAACCCAAAATCTGATACCCACATCTTGTGGCTATATACGAACCGTAAATAATAGGGTTTCTTGACCGTGGATAACTTTTGGGTCACGAGGTCTTTCCGGCTGAAACTTTGCATACATATTGTCATTTCATAGACGAACACAACGATATATTGTTTGTCTGTGATAGGATAAGCGAAACCCAAAATCTGATACCCATTTCTTGTGGCTATATACGAACCGTAAATAATAGGGTTTCTTGACCGTGAATAACTTTTGAGTCACGAGGTCTTTCCGGCTGAAACTTTGCATACATATTGGTATTTCGTAGACGAACACAACGATATGTTGGTTGTTGTGATAGGATAAGTGAAACCCAAATTCTGATACCCACATCTTGTGGCTATATGCGAACCGTAAATAATAGGGTTTCTTGACCGTGGATAACTTTTGAGTCACGAGGTCTTTCCGGCTGAAACTTAGCATACATATTGTCATTTCATAGACGAACACAACGATATATTGTTTGTCTGTGATAGGATAAGTGAAACCCAAAATCTGATACCCATTTCTTGTGCCTATATGATAACACATATAGAGAGCAGATTTTTTATTTGCTAACATCGTTTGACTCGCGCAACCTTTCCGGGCAAAGTCTTAGTATATCAATAGAACTTTCCTAGACGAACATTTTGGTACCTTATTTCTTGTCAAATGCGCACGAATCGATATATGAGATATGCCGCCATTTTTGGTGGAATTACGAGTTCGTTTTGTCATTTGCGGAAACCGCGCACGGCTATCTCAATCGAAACTTGAAATACTTATTTAGTTTTCATCTATAAATATTTCATAGACGAATGACGGCATATCGTCGATCATATGTTTTCACAAGAACTATGTAAATTCGATTGCGGAAACCATATAAAGCATATACGACGATATTACGCGACACACTTGTCGCGGAGTGTAGACACGCGCACTTCAATCACAACGTTTGAAATAATACGGACCCATCGTTCCGCATGAAACCCGGCATATGAATATCGGTATGAAACCAAACATATATCCGCCATATATATTGAAAAAAAATTCATTTCACGTCCGCACCTCGCGGGAAAAGCCTCGAGTCGATTCCCACGATTACAGCGAGATGTTTATTTATTTAGTCAATGATCGTATCACCTTACAGAGACATGTTTCCGAGAAAAACTTTGAGAAGTGAGGGCCAGGGCCTAATCCCATACGACCTTGATAAGATGTGCTCGTCTGAAGAAAAAAAAAATGTAAAAAAAAGAAAAAAAAAACAATGCAAAAAATTACTGGAATGGAACTGGAACTACTATCGTATGTCGCGAGAAGCTTTCATATTTAATAAGACGATCATCGAAATCGATATCGATACTGCATACGCATACTCGATAC
Organism: Cymbomonas tetramitiformis; assembly: GCA_001247695.2. Classification (NCBI taxonomy): domain Eukaryota; kingdom Viridiplantae; phylum Chlorophyta; class Pyramimonadophyceae; order Pyramimonadales; family Pyramimonadaceae; genus Cymbomonas; species Cymbomonas tetramitiformis. The sequence continues at coordinate 16,588 of LGRX02029764.1, forward strand.
TGATACTCGATACAGTGATGACACGTCCGATGTCGCTGTCGATGTCGTGATGGTGATCGCTCGAGGTTGACGAGCTTGGAGCTATGACGCGTGACGAGTTACGTTCCATATCGCGCGGCCGCGGCAGCGGCATCGGCAACTACTCGTCGCATCCCGTCACATGTTGTCACGCACAGCCCCTCGAGCCTGATCGTGATCTGATGAGACAACGCAACGGACGCTACTCCTCTATGGACCTCTATGCTTGCGCAACGCATGACCGTCAGCGTCAGGTCAACATATTTTATCAGGAAACTCCCAACTTCAAAGAAGCCCGGCGGCTGAGCGGCGCACTGCACAGCAATGTAGTCTCTCCCGTCAGGCATCTTTTCGTTTTCGTGCTGTTTATGTGGAATATGATATGGTCATGTACTCAGCAGACATGTGTATGTTACAGGTCGGGTACACTGGAAGTTCACTGAACTCCACCACGTACGATCCCTGCTGCAGTTTAAAAGGTGACCTCTTGAATTCTGGCCTCCTACCCTTTTCTCCTGCAGCCCATCGACGGGAATTTGTTTTGTGTACGCTGTGTGCGCATACCAGTTTCACGGGTGCATTCAGTTTAGTCATTTCTGCTCCGATGGGACATCAGCCCCTTCGGCGCAGTGCGCCGAAGGAATTATCACGTGTTTCACATGTTCCACTGACCATTCAGCGCCCACGTTTTGTTTCAGGTATCCGAAGGGAATATAACGCACAGAAGAAGTGGAGCAACCGCGTTCCGGATGCCGCGTCCCGGATAGCTAGATCACTGCTGTTACCTGTCAATTTTGTGAACTTAGAATTTTGATAGAACTTTTTGTAATGTTATTTATTAGTATTCAAAATTTGCAACTTGCTGTGAATAGACCTCTGCTGCTTTGACTGCTCCCCTTCCGTGCATGCTCGAACCTAGAGTGCTGTTATGCATACAGCTAACAATATGCTGTTATGCATACAGCATATGCTGTTAGAATACAGCATATGAATACATATGCTGTATTCATACATATGCTGTATGAATACAGCATATTCAGCGCTGTAACATGTCGTACCACCATGCGATCGCGTAGTTGCATACATCCACGAACGTAAGTAATAAAACGCATATACACCCGGCGAATACCCACAAATATGCTTGAAGTGCAATGATACTTCACGATTATATATCGTGTCATTCACCCGCATTCTTATGTGTACTGTAAGTATGCAGCAATTTTACAGGATATGTAAGCTGCTGCATACTTACAGGGTATGTAAGTTGCTGCATACTTACGGGATATGGAGTTACAGTTAGCATAATGGCGGGAGGTGAATATTTCTAGGAAATATGCAACGGTTGCATACTTATGGATGATAGGTGGAGGGTGCATATTTCCCACATGTATACCGAATGTATCTTAACTTTGGCAAATCTACACAAGTCGCATTCTCCTATCAAAGTATACAACTTGGAGTTATAGTTAGCATACTTACGGAAGATGTCGAAAACCCGAATCTCTACGTAGGTTATGCGGGTCGAAAAAACCCGGATGTACACATGACGCCAGAGACCATTGCGAATCTGACGAGATGGACTAACCTGGTTGTTTCGTGTATCGCTACGTATACGATGTCTCGTCTACCACACGATAATATAACATGTGTCGTGATTATGATTCGTTCTCGTTCGGTTTTCTTCTACAATTTAACCGCCGCATTTATACCGCCCCTGAATTCAAGTCTTTTTGACGAGTTGTCGAGGGAACTCAGTGCAACATGTCCTGCTTCACGTACTCGAAAATAGCCTCAAATGCACCTTGCAATTGTTATCTGAAATATCCCCGAAATGCTCGCAAGTGATAATGTCCTGGCCCTTGTTTTCAGGAGTTCTGAGTGAGAGATTTGAGAGCATGTTATTCCGAAGGGGTCCCCTGCTAGGGCGCTCCTGGCCCCCTGCCCGCAGAGATCCTAGCCGTGCTTGGATTGGTTACCGGGGGGAGGTTCTGCTTTTCTCTCCCTCAACCTTACCCGAGTTGTCTGCGGGGGCTCTCCAGCACCGTCTCAGCGGCCGGGGGACACTTACTGCAGGTATTCGCATTCAGCCTGCTGAGGAAGCTCAAACCTCCATAGGATTTACCGCCAGGGTACCGGCACTTGGACAACAAAATATCCTTCCAACGAACAGGTAAGCATGCACAACCGCACCCATCATGCACGTCCATCATGCTTATGATGCGGGCGAGACGGGGCGCGAATGGTATATAGGTTCAGAGGAGACAGCTGCTCACGTCTTGAAGATTAACAAAAAAGTGAAACACGCCTCCTGCGCTGCCGAGCTTAGCTGACGAGTCATGCCCCGGGAACTTAAACGAGGGAATAAAGGGTGCGGGGGCGAGTTTAAAAAAACACAACGCTATTGTTTTGATATGAACCGGTAACCCGATTAAAGTAAATAAGAGAATATGATAGCCGGCAGCCTTCCCCCCGCTACAGGTCGCGATCGCTGCCGGGTGAAGTTTTTGAAAAATCGCTGTCAACAATATTTTGCAACAATCGCCATCATCCAATCATCGATGCCAACGCAACACCACGCACGAGCCGCCATTTATGCAGCGAAAACATGACATATTTGCCCTCACTGTGCCTGGCAGTGACAATGTGTCACAGCAAGACGAAGTAGTATCACAAATGCGACGCACTCACACGGACGAGATTCCATCACTCGCCATAATTAAGAGTACGAAAATAATCCACGCGATCATATACTCATTCGGACAAACGAGAACAAGCGCACACGAATTTCTCTTACAAACTGAAATTTGCATAATAGCCAAGGGATCGACAGCATGGTTGTCACAATATCATTTTGATAAACAACCGTAAGCTTGGGTATCCCTTACTTCAAGAAAACACTCATCGGGCTTTCCCAGTTCGATATGGCTACTGCCATCACGACAAGAATGCAGTGATGAGCGACAATTAGTAATCCGACTGTAGAGGACCGAGGATATTAAAGCTTGACATAGGAGGTTGGCAGCATTCACGTTTAACCGAATTAGCGTGCTTAAGCGAATCACGGCGGCCGAGCACTACCTACTAAACCAGTGGACAGTGTGGTTATATATTCATTAATAAATTATGTGATTCCTTGCATTTTTTCAACAATTTTAGTCACTGTGTTCTGGTCAAGGTAGCTCATTCCGGAATACAATGGGGAGACTTTGGTGAACATAACATCCATCAGCGACTCCAATTTCTCGCTGAGCGGCCTGCACACGACATCCGGAGAAACAATCAACATGATGGCGCCACCAGTCCCTCTCATTTTACTTCAGATCACCCCTACTCCACATCAGTGGCCTCCAATCGGTCTTCAGCATACAACCTCGACGACTCCCCAACTGGGCACTCTACAACATGACTTACAAGTATGCACTACCTGCCCTTGCAAAATGCTGTACAGTCGATATCCAGGATCACAGCTACAACTAGTATGACCACAGGAGTGGAGTGCAATGACACCTCTGCACTCTGGTCCAGCACTCCAGCATACAGCCATTCGTCCACCTCACAATAAACTTCTCTAAGGCTGATTCATCCATATTCCTATCTACTTCATCTACGACCCACTCATTCAGAATTCTTCCTTCCACTACAACCCTGCATGCATATCTCTCAAACCATCTATCCACGCATGTGCCTATCCCTTGCTGAGTGGTTCTGTGTGTTTGACGAGCAGTGGGATGAATTGCACACTGGCGCTTGTGAAGCAGAAACAGACGAGCGTGCACTTTGGGAATATTGGATGCCTTACGCGAAGTCTGGCTTGCAAATCCATCATCCAAATGATATTGCAACACGATATTAAAAACTGCGGAGGAAGGAGAGCTGTGATCTCAGCAAGCGTGTGAGAAGGGAGCCGGCTGCAGCTCTCACCGCGTGCGCTCCCTGCTGATGCCAAACGAAGGCCGGCGTATCAGCAGCAGCTCCGCCAATGACTTGGAATCCAGGAACGTCAGAAGATTGCTGCTTTCGACCGGCAACTGTTTGGGACACGGGGGTGATTGGTGTTAGTTCAGAAGCATATCTGGGAAATTATTCAATCGGTTGGACAACTTTCATAATCTGAGCAGAGGAGCACGGCTTGCTGCGCTCAGGATGGCGCAGGGAATGGAGGCTCAGGGGGGTGCGCGGAGGGCAGGCTCAGGAGGGCGCAGGGAATGGAGGCTCAGGAGGGTGCGCGGAGGGCAGGCTCAGGAGGGGTGCTCGGAGGGCAGGCTCAGGAGGGTGCGCGGAGGGCAGGCTCAGGAGGGTGCAGAGAATGGAGGAGATAAAGCAAATTGCATTTGACAGTAAATTGTGCTCAGAAGAATGCAGCTGGTGGTGGGGGAGAATGCAGCTGGTGGTGGGGGAGAATCCAGCTGGTGGTGGGGGAGAATCCAGCTAGTGGGCCTTGGAATCCAGACTGACACAAGAAACGGAAGGTATCAGGGGATCACGTGTGTCAGACTGGCCTCATATACAGGTAGAGCCTTGGTGGTTGGGTGAACTAACCGTGCTAAGGGCGGGCAGGCTCAGGACGTCGGCCACACGACAGAGAGCCTCGAAGAAGTCCCCGAAGGCGAGGGTGTAGCCCCTGGAGTCTGTCTCGTTGGGCAGCGCAAGAATGCTCCACATGGCCATTACACGAAGGTCCAGCCCAGTGATTTCCTTCTCTCTGCCCACGAACTCATCGAGCCCTGGACACCCGCCTCCCAAATGAGAGCTAGTCTGTGCCCCAACCTTCAAAGACATCTCGATGTCAATCGGATCTGCAGGACTCGTTCCGCCTGTGGAAATGAGCGGAATGTGCCGCGAAACAGTAAGTTCTCATTTCACTGACAAACTTTGATAACACTTGAACCCCAGTTCGCGTGCTCAATCAATGAAGCGACCGTCCGATCATTTGGCATTTAGCACGAAGCTTGTCAGTAAGTAGATCGTTTGCTCGTTGAGCTTCACCGAAAACAATGCCACCTGGTGTTTTACTCGGCGTTTCGATCAGGCGGCCTCTGCCGCTGCTATCAGATCTGATGCTAGAGTCCCAATCTGACCTACAGGGTTTCTCCCTTCCATGCATCGCGAATCAGCCCTCTTCCGAGGGTCTTCAGAGGGTCTTCAGAGGGGTTCAGACGGTGCGGCCCTCCGCACTTCCACACAGCCACCATTTGAACGACTGTGCTGCGCGGAGTGCACAGATTCCGACCCGCCTCTCTGGCTTCGTCATCTCCATTCCACGACGAGTGCTCCGAGAGCCTCTGCATTCTCCATCTCAATCTACGGGCCCCGTCTCTGCAAGACGAGTGCTCGCAGAGCAGCTACTCTTGGGCCCTCAACTCCCATCGCTTGCTGCGAGGTAATACCACCTCTTTCATTGCCTTTCCTCTCAAACATCTTCATAACCAGGCCGATTATCAGCATCAATGGCAGAATGAGCATCAATGACAGCATACGCATCAATGACAGCATCGGCACATCCATCATCCGCATGTGTCATCAGCATCCGCATCCGCATCCGCATCACCTCACCGCCACGGCCATCAGCTCTGTCAGCATCACCTCAACACCACAGCCATCATCTCTGTCAGCATCACCTCACCACCACGGCCATCATTTCTGTCGGCATCACCTCACCACCGCGGCCATTATTGCTGTCAGCCCCTTTGATCATTGCCATTTCCGCCGTCGTTGTCGACATCGTCTCCATCATCATCATCATCATCATCATCATAATGACCATTGCCAGCAATAGCAGTAGTGGCAGCAGCCGCTGGTCGGGGTTCGTACCGAGGCTCAGGATGTAGTCTGCAAAGGCTTCTATTGGCAAGAGCATGGATTCCCTGCATTCCAATCGGCAATCGGGGGAGCCGGGAGCACAGATGGCGGGAAAGAGGCGATCCGTTTTCTCAGCGCTCGAGGGCGCCCCAGGGGCCACATCCCGAGGGTGGGGAAAACTGGGGATGCAAGTTTGGGCCCCATAGACGGCCGGTTGGGCTCCCAGAGCGGCACTTACTCCCAGACGCCACCTATGACACCACTCATGCCATTACTTATGACATCGGATCAGCGCCACGATTAGCACTTCTCCCGCGTCGGCCAGTGAACAAGAGGGCCAACAGGCAATCGCCCAACGTTAGATGTCCAGCACCAAGGAGTCCCACAGACGCTGGCCGGCCACCGTTAGATCCCCCGCACCAAGGATTCCCACGGGCACTGGCCACTCACCGTTAGATCCCCAGCACCAAGGATTCCCACGGGCGATGGCCACTCACCGTTAGATCCCCAGCACCAAAGATTCCGACGGGAAATGGCCAATCACCGTTAGATCCCCAGCACCAGGGATTCCCACGGGCGATGGCCACTCACCGTTAGATCTACAGTTCCGAGGGGTCCCCTCACGGGCAATAGCCATTCACTGATACATGTCCAGCACCGAGGGGTCCTGCAGGCGGTGGACACTCACCGTTGGATAACGCTCGGGCGCTCCATCCTTGCCTTGGATCCTTTCTTGGGTGACTTAGGCGTCCGAGGGCTGCTAGGGTCCAGATCGGCAACCCGCGTGAAGCCGGTCCGCTTCGCCACCTTCTGACTGTGCGCTTCCCTCAGCTGAAGGGTTCACCCTCTCGCATGCGTCCCGGCACCCACTTTCCCATCACGGCTGCTATGCGCTGTTGTCGGACGGTGCAGATTGATTTTGGGGATGTGGCTCTTGAGCTGTTGTCGGACGGTGCAGATTGATTTTGGGGATGTGGCTCTTGAGCTGTTGTCGGACGGTGCAGATTGATTTTGGGGATGTGG
>LGRX02029765.1:0-25929 GCA_001247695.2 Cymbomonas tetramitiformis
CAAAATAAGCCAAATCGAAATTTCGAAATCTAACGTAGAGCAAAAAAACCAAATCCAAAATTCGAAAATCCAGCATCCCGAAGACTGAAATCTGAAAATCTAACGTAGAGCAAAATCAGCCAAATCGACATTTCGAAATCTAACGTAGAGCAAATTCACAAAAATGCAAAATTAGTTTATCAAGCAAACCCATATCACATGCAACAATGCATTTCAATTTGGTAATTAATTGGAATCTGATGTTACACGGTAAGACAGGCACCCGGGCCCGCTCCCAAATATTGATACACTATATACATATTATACAGACCAACATTCTGGCAACTTTGACGGTTCGTAAGCAGGCTCCCTCTGAGGAGGTGGTGGCAACTGAGGCAACTGGTTCTGGTTATTCCTATTGTCATTCTTATTTCGTTTGTCCACCCAAGTCACATTGATGGATCCATCCTTGTTCAACGCATAAGGGGACTTGCAGTCCCGCAGCATATGTGACCCCTGGCATTTCGGGCATTTGGCATTACCATCTGCAGGGGCTCCCGGTTTTGCAGTAACATGCTTAGTGGCTCCTGATAACGAGGCCTTCTTGGATTGAGTTTTTATGAACATCTGCAGTTCTGACTCGTGCGCATCATCTTTCTCGCACTCTGGAACTGTAGCCCTTATTTGTTGATGTGCAAACAGGGCAATGTGATTGTCCGGCAAGGACGCATCCCTAGTACCTCCCGCCAACTCCCTCTCGATGAGAGTGGCAAGGGAATACAAGGACTGAGGAGTCTCCGGCTCCCTCGAACTGGCTCCCGGCAAACCAAAGGCAGCTGCCACCTTTCGCATCAGCTTCGGTATCTCCGGCACCGATTTCCCCGGGGTCAGGCACCAGTCCAATAGCTCGCTTCTCAATCGGTGCGCTTTCAACCAGTTGGAGACCCCCTTGGTCTCCTCTTGCATGGATCTTTGGAGTACCGAGTCCACGTACGCCTGAATGTCGAATCCCGGCGTCACCGATGATGCCAATCCCAAGGGAGCCTGCTCCCTCATGCCACCATCCATCTTCATTTACTTGAGGTTGAGGAAACACTCACATATCATCCTTTGCCTCGATACAAACATGCATAATAATAATGTGTTACAACAGTAGCATCTTCTCGCCCCCACTCTGATAATGCACGTAATGCAATAATCATAAGGGGTCATAATCTGAGGCAATCACATCACCCTCCCTAATCATTATTTCCAGCATCAGCTTGTCATGAGCATGCAATCTTTCATCGATCGGATCAAAGAAATTTTCATACCTATCCTCACATCGAACAAAGCAATCATAGTCATCATAAATGCAGTACATATTGTCCAACATCACAGCAACTATTTCGTCATAATTAGAGCAACTACATCATCATGGTAACACCATTAATTTCAATCATATTTTCAGCAGTTCTCACAACAAATTCAAATTTTGTAATATATAACAAACTCATATTTTCAAATAGCATTCATCTCAATCACAGCAATTATTTTTCATCATAATCACAACAAACAATTTCTATCCTAATCACAACAATTAATGCCAAATAATTTGAAACCATGCCACAATTAGGAAATTGCAACTCTCATGCAAGCTTCGGCCGACAAGGATGGCCTACTGGCGCAGCTGGAGCACTACAGTACTCCAAACTGGTGCGGAAGACTTTCCAGGAGGCCATCGCGGTCGAAGCGCTGACCACCCCCAGTTGTACGCCGTCTGTATCGGAGTACCAGGCGAGTGTGTCGAGCCTCCTCTGGAGCTTCAAGGAGTACACTCTGCAAGACCAGCAGAAGAGGTTCTTGGAGCGGGCGGCGGGGATCTTCGGGTCCGACCAGGCCTGGCACCAGCGCTACGTGGAGTTGGACGTGTTCTTCAGCGACCTGGCGGTGTGCTCCCTGACACAGGGCTACCTGGAGAACACGCACGGCGAGGCCATCGCACTGAAGCAGGCACCGAATGAGACCGCGGCGGAGTACTTTTCGCGATTGGAGACCCGCATGGCTTCGGTCAACTTCCTGGCTGGTAGGGTCCCCAACTGCGTGGAGATGTCCAACCTGTCCATGCTCTCCACGTACCGCCGAGGACTGAAGTATGCGTCCAAGGTGATGCGGCGCCTCCGAGCCATCCACCTGGACGTCTCCAAACCAGAGGAGTGGGAAAGGAAGGCTGCCTCTGACGACATCCCGGGCACCCACAACGCCTTGTTGAAGATACGGGAGGTCGCTGAGGAGGTGGAGAATGACATCGACACGGAGGCAGCTCAGAGGCGCACTGCAGACCGCCCTCCCCGAACTGTCTCCTTCGCAAACCCACCTCCCCGTTCCCCCTTCTTCAGGCGCACCCCCTCCTCGAACCGCCCAGCGCTCGCCATGCTGGAGAACGGGCCCACTACTGCCGCTGCCGCGGCGGTCACCCCGTTACCACCACCACCTGGTCTCTCCCGCCCTGACGCACCGAAGGTTCGCCGGTGTTTCGCCTGTGGCTCCGCGGAGCACATCGTCCGCAACTGCACGGATGAGGCCAAGCTGAAGGAGTGGAGAGCCAACGCTCCTGCCCGACTGGCAAACTCTCCTGGATTCGTGGCCGCTGTCGTCTGGGCCATCGAACAGCAGAAGGACCTCTCCCGGGTGGACGGCGTTCCAGAGGAGTTCTCCGAGGAGGTTTTGGCGCTCGCCAGCTGTGTCAGGTCCTTCGTGGACGCTAATGTGGAGGACTGGGATTTGTTTACCACTAACGTGGAGTTCGCGATCAATGACTCCAGAAGTGAATCTACTGGCTTCACACCATTTGAGCTGGTATTTGGGTTCTCGCCGCTATCGCAGTTGGACCTTTTCCTGGAGGCCGCGCAGTCCACCGCTGGACGACGAACAGGGGGAGTAGGTACCGCCCACGAAGTGGCCGCGAAATTTTCGTCGCAGCTGCGGGACGCCAAACAGCGGTTGGAGCTGGCTCAACAACGACAGCGCGAGCAGTTTGATCGCAGGCACGGACAGCGGGAGTATGCTGTTGGGGATCTGGTCTGGATAGAGGCGAAGCATCTTACCGAGAAAGTAATGGATCGCTCCATCTGTAGGAAGTTGACCAAACGCTGGCATGGACCAGTCCCCGTGACCGAGCGCTTCTTCGGCGATATGCAAATGACCATGCCCGAGGCCGACAGAGGAGCCCCAGTAGCCTACCGCTTACGCCTCCCTCCTCACTGGCGGATACACGACGTGTTCGCTCAACATCGCCTCAAGCCGTACACCAGCGATCAAGACGCTTTCGCCGCGCGCGATCACCTGGCAGTGCCTGAAGAGGTGGTAGTGGACGATCAGAAAGAAGCACACGTCGAACGCATCCTTGCACGTCGGGTGCGGTCCGTACGAGGGAAAGAGGTGGAAGAATGGAAAGTTCGCTGGACTGGCTACTCCAAGGCCCACGACCAATGGAGGACCCGTGACAAACTCGAACGCGGAGGCCCACTTCAACAGCTTCGAGAATTCGAGCAAGCAAGACTGCGCATGGAAGCACAAGTTCGCGACGAAGCCACCCGGCGACGTGAGCAACGTGGCCGTCATTCTGCTCAAGCTGGGGTGACGCTGGCTCACCTCATCACCAACCCCTGCGATGAACTGGACCAGCTCGAACAGATGGAACATGATACCCCTCTGCCGTGGGAGCGTCAAGAACGCACAGAAGATGGATCGTTGGCACTGGTGACAGAGCTAATGGCGATTCAGACAGAAGCAACCCGTGTGTCCAGAATCCTTGTACTTTTTAGCGGCACTGGTTCGGTGGAAAGAGAGTTCCTAAATTGCTTCCCCACCGCTTCAGTGGTGACCCTCGACTCCGAGCACATCTGGCATCCCACTCATGTGCAGGACATCTTACAGTGGGACTGCAAGCAATACCCGCCTGGATTCTTCGATGTCGTTTGGGCAAGCCCCCCCCTGTAGACAGTACAGTCAAGCGCGCACCACTGGAGGACCCCCTGATCTTCCTCAGGCTGACAAAATCGTGCGACGAACATTGCAGATCATCGACTACCTGGAGCCGAAACACTGGTTCATGGAAAACCCCAGAGGTCGTTTCCCCAACGCGTTGCGGCTCCGCCCCATGATGCGCCAGCTTCCTCCCCCGCTTGTGTGTACCTACTGCATGTACGGTATGCAGTGTATGAAGCCCACTTGCATATGAACGAACTCAGCACCACCCACGCCTTTGTTACGCTGCACTGCTTCGACACCATGTGCGTGTAGATGGGCGACCGGTGCTCATCCGGAAACTGCTCAGCTGGGACCTCATCCGCAGCAGACTGGAGCGGGTCAATCCGCGAGCGTATATCCTGTACCAGCGCCCCTGCTGCGACAACTTTTCCGACATCTACGCCTCCGCAAGACTGAAGACCCGCTTTAGATCCCAAGTGGCACCCTTCTTTATGAAAGTGGTGCCCTGGTAGCGGCAGGCGAATTGTGCTCGAAGAGGAACCAGAGAACCTAAGAACTGGAGACAAGAAGGAACCAGAAAACCTAAGAACTGGAACTTAGATGGGTACCTTAGCGGAGTGATCCCAGGAGGTAGACCACTCCTAAGGGGGGGAGAGTTGTGCCCGGAGGCACAACGTGAGCCGATATGCCTATGCGTCTGTATGTGTGTCATCGGGGGTAATCTGGGATTGGCACGATGACAGTGAAATTGGGCTTGAAATCACGATGAGAATGAGTACCAGATGTCCGGGGTATGACACTATGACACTATGACAGTATGACAGTATGACACTATAGTAGTATGACAGTACTGTGGGGTGGTCATCGTGGCACTCAGTCAGATCCTCGGGGAATGGCCAGATTCGCATCGGGATCGGAAAGACAATGAAATCGAATATCAGATGTCGGGGGTATGACAGTATGACAGTATGACAGTACAGTAGTATGACAGTACTGTTTTGCAGTCATCGTGTCAGTACGTCGACGTAACATCTGAATCGAGAATGACGAATCGGAATTAGAAATGAGATCGGATCGGGAATTGAACGTTGAGCCGTGGTGTGACATCGGGTGCCGGGTGGTTGACCCTGCAGCCCGAGTGACGAGTGAATAAGTAGAGCACTTGAGAAGTGTTCGATCGAGCACCACCGAACCCTGAACCGCTGAGACACATGCAAGGCACATGAGGGCGGGCAGAGCAAGGGATGCAAAAGAGAAGACTCTCGGCAAAGTTGCCACACCGACACGTGACCGTGTAGCCGGTGGGGCCGAGGGAATCTCGTCTCCGTGGTGAGAATAACCGTCGGAGCTGTCGTCATCGTCGATCACGGAAAGCTCAACCGGGTGAATCGGGTCGTGAGCGGCGTCAATCGAACACACATTAAGAGACGTGTCCTCGCATGCCGGTAAGATCTGGTCCATAAAAGTGACCCGGAGTGGCTCCTAGAAAGGAGACCCATGGGCAGCCGGGTCCGATGGCAAAACAGGGTAAAGCCTAGTGTCGATCTCGTGATTGGCAGGTGGTGGCACATCGCACACCACCTGCGGCACAGACAAAGTGCCAAGGCGTAGTGAGGGCTGCACACCGGACGTGGCAGCACCACCGACCTGTGCAGCCGTAGTCGCAGACCGCAGGGAGTCCAGCACACCTCGTGCGTCGGCCAGGACATCCCCCATGCCGGTGTCCGAGGCACCACGGCTCAAGCCCGCGTAGTGTGCACGTAATCCCACATCGTGCTCTACCGGGTAGGTGGAGGGGTCTGGGTCGTCACGCACCAGCGGCTGGTCGTGCTGGTGGCACAAGCGAGCAAATTCCTTGTCGTCCTCGTCGTCGAAGGCGGTTTGAAATAAGGCTGAAACGACCTCGTCCAAGTCCATGGCGGCATTCCGTAGTCCCACATCACAAGAGCCACACACCTCCGGACAATGTGCCGTGTCGTGAAAGTGTCCAGGGCAAAGGGGGCACTCCTGAACGAAGGCCGACGATGCAGAATGAAAAGAGATGCACCGTGCCGCCTGCCTGGTATGCGATTGGGACCAATTCCCGCCCTTTGTGAGTGGGTAGGCCGCGAAGCGATGCTTAAATCCACCTCGACGGTCACGGCCATGGAACTTACCGTCGGACCGACGGTTTCGCTCGTCGCGCCATTTCGACGGTGGAAATTTGACACCACCGCCCCCATGCCGACGGGGAAAATCATCCCGTGGCGGCGGTGTGTCTCGCGCATGCTCGCGCTCGTCATGACGAAGGGAGGCAAGCAGGGCAGAAGCCTCACCAACTATACGAGCAAACTCTTCGAGGAATTCCGCGACGTCACGCCTCACGCGGCTCCCCACCTGCGTACGCTAATCCGACAGGTGTGTGCGTCGGGATAGGAGCGGCTGCCTTGGGGCGGGTGGGGCCAATAGGGTTCGCACACCACCACACCTCGAGAACGTGAGTGTACACCTCCTCGATCCCCACCTTCGCCAACTCAGTGTCAAGGCGAAGGGGGGTAATCACCTCACTGTAAAACTCCGGATCCAGTGCCGCCAGCAGCTGTCTCTCGGCGGACTTCTCGTCCAGAGATCCGGCTCCACCAGCCGTAATAGCCTTGAGACACTCATCAAATTGCGCCACTAAGGGCTCTGGGTCGTCAGAGGACCCAAAAGAAATCCCTAAGAGCTCCTCATGGTGGCGGAGCGGCCGATGCCCAGGAGACAGAAGCCTCTTGGTGACCTCAAGGAGGGCGCGCTTACCGTCGTGCGGAGAAATCCGAGCCGAAGCATTCACCCACCTTCGAGCTGGAGAGTGTGGTGTCGTCAAAGAAACCAACGCACGAAGTAAAATGTCGTTGAAGATCGGGTAAACCTCCTTGGTGACGTCCACGAGGTCAAAAATGTCCCCGTTGGCGGTGTCCTTGTTGACAAACGAGGACTCCAATCCGGTAACCAAAGAATCCCACAAAAGTTGGCGATGAGGCTCGCTACCGGAAAACGAAGACCCTTTGTTACCTAGGGTGTCTCTCGCAACACGCTTAACGACATCACCGTCCCAAGATGATTGCAATACAGCGTTGCCACGAGTTTTGTCAGCGGCAGCAAGCGAGGCATGCGCTGACTGCGGGGTGCTCCTATAGCGAGCACCCACGTTCCTAGCGAAAATCGAATCAAGGCGCATTCTAGCGCCTACGGCGTGTGAGTAGAAGATGCAGACATCAGAATAAAATCCTATACAGTCACTCACTTTTAAGAAAACCCGACGTTAAGAAACCAACCAGCGTTTGGGGAGGGGTACCCAACTCGATGAGTACGGCGGCTAGCTTTTCTCTCGACAGTGTTAAGAAATAAGAGAATACAGTGTTAAGCTAAGAAAATGGGGTTCTGGCGGGGGGGGTACCCAACTCGATGAGTACAGGCTAGGCGGCCCGAAATCCCTGTTTTCTTAAATATGGGCGATTGCTGTAGGAGGGGTGTTGGGGAAAAGGCGAGGTACACGTTGTAAGGTGGCGAGCGACGGATCCGCAGTTACGGAGTGAGGGGAAAGGGGGTCGAACGAAACCAACGAAGTCGAATACGCGGCGGCCAAGCAAGGAAGCGTTGACAGGGGTGATCAATCCAAGTCGTAAACAAAATCCAACGCGGACACTCGAAGAAGAGGCCGAAAGTTCCCAATCCAAAATCTCACCGTAACATAGCGCAAGCCGTAAGCTCTAAATTGGCCAACTCAACACCTCGCGAGGCCCCAACGCCCCGCCAATCGGAATTACTTAGCCAACCATGGCAAAGTTAGCAGTGAAGAAAGCGGGGTGATACCCCATAACCTGTGAGATATATTGTGCCGACAATATATCGGGTGTTCACTGAGTTCTTCTCATACAAGTGTAAACTGGTTATGAAAGGTAAACGGATATAATGCATCTGTGACCTAGGTATCTGTCACCAAGTACTGTACGAGTACTGGTACAGTCAAACGGAGTCATGCAAGTTATGACCTACGGTGCATTGAATCCAGCATGTGGGTTACAGTGACCCTAATCGCATGTAGTGACTTTAGGGTGTTACAATGTATCAGTAACACTTATATATATTAAAAATAAGTAGTATGCATTTTTCTTTGAAGGAAAGAAGCAAAACTGCACTCAGTATGTCACTGTTTATTATGTGAACTCTGAGGTTTATGTTACACCCCTAGGTGTTACACACAAGATTTTTAGGGTGTTACATGAGATGTGAAATGTGACATTATTTTTCCTGGGTACCTTAATAGGTATAAAATGGGATTCCGCGAAAAAATTGGAGTCAAATTTTATTTTTGAAATCTTCCGCACAGCATTTTTACCCATTTTTGCCATTTGGGGCATATATATAGTTATATACATATAAGTCTCAGGTGTATACTGTGATGTATACACCTTTCACAACTCTGTAAGATGTCTCACTTTCACACATGAAATCGAAATCGATATTTTTCATGGTGTTTCTGTGAAGATATGTGCATGGTCATTATTTGGGGTTTTACTGATTGAAACCCATGACCTAAATATATAGACTTAGCAATAGTGACTTGCAGACACTTAAGTGATAATTTGTCAGATGGTTTATCACTTACTTAGGACTGTCAACTCGTTAGATAACCTTCAGCTAGTAGCTTCAGGCGAGACTTACTCCTCGGTTCGGTCGCCTGTCCTTGGCTGTTGATCGCGTTGCCTACCCACAAATGGATATGTTGGAGGTCTGCTTTTTATCTTTGGATCTATGACAGTACTCTAGATGGTAGTGCCATCCAGATACTAAGTAATCAGAGCAATGCTCATAGTAATCTCTATCAGCTATTTGTCAGATATCAAAGTGAATTCTGAATATACTGATTGAGACATGCATCGAAGTGTGATCAATTTTCTGATTCAACTATCAAAATGCATAAGTGGAAGATGGTGTTGCTCCAGCGATATATGAGAGTGCATGGACAGTGCTCAACAGTGACCAGCTGTTTTCATGAGCACTGTATATTGCCTTCGGGTCTGGAGATATCTCCATCCAGCCCTACAGCATGTGGTTTGATCCTGCTCCCATATCTATCGCCATCACTGACATTCCACACGCACATGTGTTTGTGGAATGGTATCTATGCATTATACATAAGATATTTGTATTATACATTGATCATGTACACTTGCTGACTAGTGTAATGTCAACATATCCATAACATGTACTGACATAAATATTAGTGTAAGTACTATGATAAGTATTGTTATATATAGTTTTATAGTGATGTGCATCTGATGGGATGGTATACACAGTAACTATATATTGTATATGTACTTACTGATTGAGTACACTGAAGTAAATTGATATAAGTTAATCATACAGGTTTGTCTGTATACCACTGGACAGCATATCACAACTATGATGTATATCAATATTTTCAGTATACTGCTGTAATCCTGTACATCTCATGGAAGCAGTGACTTCTGCCCCCCCTCTCCCAGGGGGGTCGGCAGCCCTGCTCTTGTGTCACCACTCGATCTGCGGTGTCAGGTTCAGGCTCCCAGCTCTCAGCTCATAAAACACCTAAGTATTTTATTCGATCATCTTTTTGACTGCGAAACCCGTGTGAGCCACTGCTCAGCTTTCTTTGCCTGCTTTCATATATATATATTCACTATATATATATTTCACACTCTCCGTCAGGTTATGGGTTACCACTAGCTGGTGGTTTCTCACGTTCTTTTTAGCTTTCATTCAGATCCCGCGCAACGCGGTATACAGTGACGCAACGTCACTTCTCATCAAACCGGCCGGCAGTCACGTACCGTTCCTCCGCGCCCTCCCCCCCAAACGTGCTGCAACAGCATCCGCAATTCTTTATTTGAGCGTAACGCCCAATCCTTGTCTTCGTGCGCAACGCACGCTTACGGCCACCATTTTCGACTACGTCTTACCCAACATGTCAGCAGCCGCCAACACGCCTCTCGGCAGTCGGCTTCGGGCCGCCCGCGCCGCTAGCGGGGGGTCCCCCCATTCTACCCCTGCTTCCAGTCCTGGCGGGGATGACGACCCCATCATTCGGATGTCCTCTTTGCGGAGCCGCCCAACGCCGATTTCTCGGTCCGCGACCTCTGCTGAGTTTCATGCCGACAGCGATGTATGGGTCTCCACTCCAGTTCGAGCTTCTCAACGTGAAGAATTCACCGACAAGCTCGACTTCGCCTTCTCCTATGGGGAGGAACTATCGAAGCTACTTTGTGCCCACGGCTTTAAGCCCAAAATTGGCATTACCCTTGACACCCCCGAAGCTGAGTCCGATTTCGCGGTCCTCTTGGCCAACATGTCTCATGTCTTTGGCCCTGTGTCCCGCGACGAGTTCCTGAAGCTTCTGGATCTGGACAACGAGTACGAGGTGTACCACTTGACCCTGAACGAGCTCATCTACATCGTCCTCCCGACGGTTCTCCGCGGTACTGCCTTGACCCTTTACGAGGAGTCTTCCCTCGTGCACCCCCATGACGGCCGCTGCGCATTGCAACGGCTGCGTTATCACGTTGAAGGCATTGGAGACCCCGACCCTCATCGGTTTTGGGTTCGCCTTCGCGCTGTGGTCATCGACGAGACCATTGAGCCCGCCCCCCAACTTGCGGTTTTCCGTATGCTTGCGGACAAACACCGCAAGCTCAACCCATCCTACGCCGACAGCGACCTCGTCCAGGACCTGTACGCCGTCCTCCGCGCATCCGCCGCTTCCTCCCCCCACTTCGCGCCCCTCTACCTGGTGGTGCTCCGTGAGTTGGGCATGGGCCAACACTTCACCTACTCCTCCCTCGCCCTCCGCCTCAGCAAGGTCTTCCGCGACGAGTTCCCGCTGGCGCGCAGGTCCGAGCCGGTGTCCGGTGGTGGTGGCTCAGCGGCTGGTGGTGGTGCCCGAGGCGGTGGTGGCGGGTCCCCTGGTGGCTCCGCTTATTCCTTCGGCTCGCACCGTAGGGAGAAGCCCGTCGGCGATTGGAAGCCCGTCAAGGGCGTCCGCTATCTTCAATGGGAAGGAAAAGGTAGCCCCTGTGTCACTTGCTTCCGCCTCTGGGCGGTGACCGACGCACACCTGGGCACTGCAGGTGTTTGCCCCTACTCGTGCACCAAAGCATTTAGCCCTGACCGTGTACCACCGGATGCTCCGCCCCCTCCCTCGAAGCCGCCACCTCTGTCTGCATGGCCTCCGTCCGCCGCTCCTGCCGCTCGTGCTCTGCAGGTGGAGCCGGCACCGCAGGATGACACCGCGCCGCAGGGCCCAGCTGTCATGCACGTTCGTTCCATCGAGCCCGCTCCCGACTCGTACGAGATGGACAGCGGGCCTGTCATCGGTCTTGATGCTGGTGAGGCGGCGTGGGTGCCTGGCGCCATGGCGCTGTCTGGGTACATTGACGAGGAGGACGACACCGACTGGCCTGCTTTCCGCTCTGGCCCCGTCTACATCCCGCCCACGGACCTCGGCAAATCGGCCGTAACCGATCACGGCGTTGCACCTCCGTCTGGTGGTGCACCTTGAAAGAAACATCGCACGTCACCTAGCCTCTAGCTTAGTGTCTATTGGGCGCACCTTACGGTGGGTTAACCCACCGTAAGAGGTTTTCGGAAACCGCATGCTGGTGCTAGCATATTGTGACAACTTGGCAAACCCATGCTTTTTTACACACCTTAGGGGTTATATTAATGCATCGACTTGCAAAAAATACGAGACATATCGTATAGGTGTGTCTTATATACGCCCTAGTACCAAGGGGTCAAGCAGAAAAATGCCCCAAATTCTTACGGTGGGTTAACCCATTTTTTCATCTATGGGTAGATTTTAAGAACGCAGATCGCATCTGGAACATGCATATTAGACTTTTTCTATCATCTGTGACACCTAGGGAACCTCTCGTAGATGGGGTTCAGTTATCATCTGATTATAGACGGAATTCTGAGGCGGTTTACACGAGGGGGTATGGCTTGAAAAATGCACTGAATATGTATTTTTCAGGGTGTTTCGTTGTTTTCGCTTGCGGTGGCAAGTTTTTTCTACCCTGTCGGCGATCTAGCGGTATATTTTCCATTTCACATGGTGGATATGAGTCTAAAGGCAATGTGTGTCACGTGTATGACCCGATATAATGCTTCAGAATGATAATAAATAGCTAAGACCTTAGGGTATGGTTAACCCACCGTAACGCCTCGTTACGGTGGGTTACCCCACCGTATCCCCAATAGACATTAGCATCTTGCTTCGGATTGCAGCCTGTGCGGGGTGCCGCTCTAGATTGACACTGGGGAGCCCCAATGGGCCCGTAACAATTTGTATTGCTAGGGTTTAGGGTGTGTTTGCTTACTGTCTCCTTTGCCTGGCACCTCACCTCTTCGCGGTGAGGTGGTGTCATGGAAGCAGTGACTTCTGCCCCCCCTCTCCCAGGGGGGTCGGCAGCCCTGCTCTTGTGTCACCACTCGATCTGCGGTGTCAGGTTCAGGCTCCCAGCTCTCAGCTCATAAAACACCTAAGTATTTTATTCGATCATCTTTTTGACTGCGAAACCCGTGTGAGCCACTGCTCAGCTTTCTTTGCCTGCGTTCATATATATATATTCACTATATATATACAGTAATCACTCACATTTAAGGAAACTCGACGTTAAGGAAATAGCCAGCGTTTCGGGGGGGGGGTACCCAACTCGATGAGAAAAGCTGGCTGGATTTTCCGACTTATGAGATGGCCTGAAATAAGGAAAATGACCGCTGGCTGCCTAGCTGGAGAGGCATTTCTTAAACTAAGAAAACTTTGCCGGGAAATTGACAAATATGGTATATTTGATGGGTTTTCATGATTTTTTGCACAAATCTTGTCTTAAAGGTTTAAGTTCCTGATAGTCTGTTTCAGATATAATATCGTCATCAAAATCTTGCTTTAATTCTTTAAGCTGCGCACGGCTCTCAGGGTCCATTTTCTCGGAAAATGAACACCTTAAGAGAACGGGCTGGCTAGGGAAGGTGTCCACGTGGATGGTTATGGAATTCGCTGGCTGGCTCACGAGATCGCGGTCCACTATCCATAGCGTTCTCTTATGACGCTGACGCTGGCGGGGGGGGGAGGGGGGGTACCCAACTCGATGAGAAAAGCTGACTGACCTGGATTTCTCTGTTTTCTTACAGGTGGGTGATTACTGTATTTCACACTCTCCGTCAACATCGCATCCTGATGAATGACGAGTTGAATGGTAAATTTCACAAGTAGCTCCGATGAGTATCCAACTTGATTAACAGGAGAACAGATGTCAAATCCCAAATCCTTCGTCATGGAACAACTGTACTAATTCCTGTCTTAACAATCAAGACTGGCATCTTATACTACTTGGGTTTTGCTGAATATAGCATTAGACTTGCAAGTTCTAGCAATATGTCACAGTAAATAAGTATGTATGACAGTATGCATAGCCGCTATCGTGATCAGGCTGTATGCGTGCATGTCAAGCAATAATGCATGGATGTATATATACCAAGCACAGCAGTAGCAAAGTATTTGTATTCAATATTCAAATACGAGGAATTAATCTGCTACTATCTGCAAAATAATTCACATGGATCGATGCGACATGCAATAACGAAGCACGTAAGGAAGGAAAACAACTAAGCAAAGTTGTTACTGGAATATCCCGGTTCACGGATATCAGACAGTCCTGGAATCAATATAGATAAACTCATATAAGAAATAAACCCTAAGCTAGATATACCCGGAACGGTCACGGAGTCGGAACGGTCTCGGTCCTAGCTACCTGTGACACCTTGATGTGTCACAGCACGGGCTTACGGATCAGTCACAGGTCCAGTGTTGGCTACCTAGGAATCTGTCATAGGGGCCTGCACCGGGACTCCCGGTCAGGGCTGCCTATACAGATTTCAGCACACCACCCCAACACTGTGGGTGGTGACTGACAGGTAAGTCAGAGAAGTTAAGATAAGTTAGGGCAGAAGCTAGGGTGACAAGTCCTAACTGCTAATCCAATTGTGCTATTCTGATACACAAATTGGAACCCTCTAGCCGGCACAAGAGCAGATGAAACATACAGGCACTCAGGTCCTGCTAAACTATTGAAAAGCACTGTGTTAGCAAGTCGGCTTGAATAATTCAAAGGTGTCAAAGCAGAAACATAAACCAAACTGAAGACCATGTTGAGGTCAAAGTACATCTCAGCACACCACCAGGGTGGTGTACTGCCAGAGCCAGAAGGAAAGCTACTCGGGGTCAAAGTTCAGAGGGCCACCGTCACCACAATGTCCACGGTAGTAGCTTGCAGCACTGCTCTCCAGTGGGTCAGGCGGCCGGTGAACCACCGTCGCAGCACCCAGGGAGTGCAGTACTGCATCCAGAGTAACGGGGTCCAGCTCGGATATACCATGGTAGATGCACAAATCCCCCCTGCACAGCACAGGCTGCGGTGCAGCCCGACCCGATACCTGCACAGAGTCGATGTCATTGGCCGCCGTGTAGGCGGCAGCTCCCACTCCCATGATCGAGATCAAAAGAAAAAGAGAGACGAAGTAATGAAACCCCCACGGACCCGCGTGCGCGGGGAGGCCCCATGGCGGCTTGCCACAACAGTAGGTGCGGGATACACCACCAGACTGAGGCACGTGGGTCGCGGACTCCGACGCATGATTCGCCGAAATGGCCGGAGCCCGCGGCTTCACGATGAAGCTGCCGTCGGCGAGGTCCTCGTAGTCGTCCGTGTCGTAACCCGTGAGATCAACCTGCCCGATAGCGGCGTGGTTCACGCCTTCACGGTTTGAACGAACCCAGCGAACTCACCGTCCGTCTCCGCTGTGGTGGTCACCCGCGCCGATTGCATTGGCGCGGGTTTCACGTCCTTTCCCTGCGAGACAGGCATAGCAGGGGCCGGCACGGCGGATGCCGATGCCGCCGCACCACCTGCCGGAACCTGCTCCTCCGGCGTGGTCCCCGCTGCGGCGGGTCCGCACACCAGAGCCGAAGCCTGCTGCTCGATGCCGTCAGGAGGCGGGAAAGATGCGTGTGTGAAGTGCACCTGGTGATTGGCCGCGGAGTGAACCTCCGCGGCAAGATCGTCGAGCCGTCGGAGAATGTCGTCTCCTACGGGCTCGTCGGAAGCCGACTGCTGCTCCACCGCGAAGCCGTAGGCGGGCACGTCGATGCCGCCCACCGCTCCCGCACAAAGCACCGCAAGCGGCCCGTACGCGGCGGCCGCACGAGCAAAGGACTCCGCGCCATCGTCCACTGCCTGCTGGCAGGGAAGATATCTTCCTGGGATTGGCCGGCTCGGGGCCGTGTCATGGAGGCCTGGGCCGAAGGCGGGCCGAAGGAAAATTTGCGGATGGGCCGAGTCGCATTGAGGGGAAAATCGATAAAATTCCAAAATTTTATCGATTTTTGACAACTTGTCATACTTAAAATTAAAATTTTGCGCCTGCGGCGGGCAATTTTAGGTTCGGGCCGAGACGGACCGAAATGTGGCCGAAGTAAATTCCCGATGCGGGCCGAGTCGCCTCCGCGGAAAGATATCTACCCTGCCTCCTGGAAGAGCGCACACATGGCAAGCGCATGCACCCCCTCCGCGTCCTCCTCGTCGATAGGAATGCAGAATGCCGCGGCGGAAGTGGGCGGGTGTTGGCGCCCGCCCAACGGGCAGTCGCGGTAGAAATGGTAGCTCTCACCTTTGCCCGCCTTCTTGCACCTGCCGCAGAACGGCTTCGCTCGCTGGTCTTCCCGGTCGGATCCCACGGGCGGCGCCTTGTGCTGCCCCATACGGAAGCCCTTCGGATGCTGTTGCCGCTACTGTTGCTGCCGCTGCTGTACCCGCTGTTGCCGCACCATCGGAGCGCCCTCCCCGTGCTGCCGCTGTACCAACTCCTTCAGCTCCGTGATCTTCACGAGGAGGGCGTCGTACTCGCTGCTGAAGAGGTGCGCGGAGATGCCGTCCGCGCCAGAAGCCGCCTTCCCCGTGTCAGTCTGAGCCCAAGCCTGGTAGATCTCTACCACCATGGAGCGGAGTGAGGCCAACGGGACATGAGCCAAGTCAGCAGCCATGGGGTAGCGCACCTTAACCGCAACGTAGAACGCCGGGTCAAGCCTGGTGTACAGGCTCAGCTTACGCGTAGCCTCCGTAGGTGTCCAGTCGGAGGCCCTGTTATCCCGCACCAAACGTTGCTCCCGCGCCAAAATCGGCTGCGGGTCTACGTTTGCGGGGTAGCGTAAGGCCGCATGCTCCTCCTGCTGCGACTCCCGCAGCGCCACCGGTACGCAGCCCTTGATGATGTCGACGAAAGCTCGCCGGCCATCTCGGTCAGACGAAGCATCCGTACCAGTGAGCCAGACATACGCGTTGCCGTGCTTCTCCACCACGAGAGCCAGCACGTCGTACAGAAGGCCATCCACCCGGCTCACAACCGGGGTAAGGGGGTCGTCGAGATCAAAGGACTTCAGCTCTAGTCCAGCCGACTCGAACTCTGTACGTAGCTGCACCACCAGGTCGGATAGAAGGCCAGCGTCGTCCGTACAACACGCTATTCGATGAAATTGACATTAGGGTAGATAATTGACATTAGCTGTTTTTTGCGATATTTAGAAAATATATGTGCTGAAAAAGTTAATGTTGAAAATAATTTTGCTCGCAGGCCTCCGCAACGGTAAAATTACAAGACACGTAGGAAAATGTTTCCAAGACACGGTGATGCATGCAATTTATTTTCTGTGCTGTAAATGGTAGCGAGCATGACATACAAAAGAAATGAGCAATTGCCATATCAGATTTCTCTAATAATCGTATTTACATTATGTACATCTATTTCGTGCGTCTTAGTCGGCTGATTCTATTCACATTTCAACATCGCTACCGTCGTCTAGCTCATTTTCCTCGTTTTCGCTATTGTCTTCATCGCCTACTGTTTCTTCCACTTGCCCGTTATCAATTCGTCTTTTCTTGGCTCTTTGCGCCAGCAGTGCGACTATAAGTTGCCCATACTGCTCATATGGGATACAACCTTTTGCTTCGTTAGCTGCGATGTTCCACGCTAGCAATATCTCTGCACTTTTGAAGGGCTCAGTTGACGGCGTATCGGATGCGTTCTCCCAGAAGGCTCCCGCTTTCGCTGCCAACACCTTTCCGAGTCTTCGCTCCTTAGTGTCCGTGTATGTCTTCACTTTCAGGTACTTGTACTTCAACTCCTTCGCGTAGACAATCCGTGCATGCACTCGGACAAGCATCAGGGGGTCCGACCATTCTTTGCCGTTGAGCTTGACACGGAATTGGCATACATCGTTGGCCTTCACGCCCGTGATTTCTCCGAAGCAAACGGCGTAGCTGTTTACGGTCATCTGATCGAACGAAACCTCCCATACCGGGTTGGCCACGTACGCTTCTGCTTTTCTAGCAGCCCGATTCACCGCCTTACGTTTGCCCGTGTACACGGCAATCGGTGCACGTTCTACGCGTTCTTGAATTCGGGCTGGAATTTCTGCTGCTGCTGGCATCTGAGCTTCGGCGCGTCTGAGAGGAGCTTCCAGGGCATGCGCCAAAGGGGCATTCAGACGTGCGTGCAATTTGCTCGGCAAAACGAACGGGACATTGGGCTCCTCGAAAATGCCCTCCTCGGTCAGCTTTCGTTGCTTCCTCAACAGCTCCGCCCACCACGCCTCGTGGGTAGGTGTAAACGTCGTACTCAAAATGGTCCGCATCCCGTCCACCAGATCCTCGAGCTTCGTAAGCCCTTCTTCGGAGAAGGCTTTCGGTTTGACAAAATCAGGCAGGTTCTCGGGCATAGAGTTCAACACCTTGAGGCCCTCCTCTGGTAGCCACTTCTTGTCGGTGGAATACATCTTGTATTGCACGACCACTTCGCCGGCCTCGTTCTTGAACGCTTTGAAGGTCTGCTGCGTGGAGATGCCACAGACGTTCTCGTAGCGACCACCGAACCAGGTCTTCAAATCGTGCACTTTCGCCACCGCGGTCGTGAAGATGCCATCCGAGAAACACTCCTTTGCGATTTCCATCATTTCGTCAAGGGTCATCGCAAGCTTGCGTTTTAAGCGCACAGAAAAACGCGAGAACATCTGGTCGATGTTCTCGTGGGTGTGGCCGACGATTAGGAAGTTCACCTTCACCTTCTTGAACGCGCCAGACATAACCAACCAAGAGATATACGCCAAAAGCATAATGCTCTTGTTGGTGCCCACGTTGTCAAGCTGGACGTATAACACTTCCGGCATCGGGTACGGTTCCTCGCCATCCCCTTTACGACGGTGCTCTTGAATTCGAGTGACGTCACGATGCAGCACGTTCAGCAGGAAGTTGGCGTCGTCACCGTAATTCGCGTAGTTGAAGTCCATAAACCGGCCAACGTTTTCGATGATGCTACCCATATTGTGCACGTCCAAGAAGTCCTTTCGGTCCAGATATGATGGCATGCGCCTGAAATGCGGCAGGCGCGTCGTCCATTGGGTCATCCCGTCAATGATGACAGAGGAATATTTCCACCACGTCTTGTTTTCCTTGATGCTCTTAGTCATGTTGGATTTTCGGCCGTGTTTGTAGAACTTCTCACGTTCGGCACGCGCTTGGTTAAGGTGCACCTCTCGCATTTTGTCGTATTGACCTGAAAAAAAAAACGTTTTAATATACAAACTTCTAAAACAACGTAAAACGAATGCAAATACTATATTTTTCAGAATTTAGCTTACCGTGCTGGGATTTAGGTGTGCCCTCCTTCAAGAGTTTGATCGAAGCACATACACTGCACTGCGAAAAACGCTTGCACTTCGGAACTTTGAGCCAAGATTTGAACTCGTCTTTCCAGATTTCGTAGAAGTACGGCAAGGAGACTTCCTTGGATTTGCGGTCGTGAATAGATAAGGAATCAAGATAATCATCCCAAATCTCTTCTCTTGTCTTCCCCGACGGGAGATGCGTCTCAGGTTTATGTGGCTGGGGTTCACCCTGTTCTTCCGCATATTTCTTCACGAAGGCGACGACATTTGATTTTTTGTTGGACAAACGCCGATTTGCCTCGCTGCCCGTCAGCCCGTGAATGAAATTTGTTCTTCCAGAGAGAACCCGCTCGCGCACGTCGCAGAAATATCCTTGGCTTATTTTGTAAACCTTCTGGTAGAATGCCGAGCACACCTGTAAATATACAAGCAAAGTGAATTCTATAACAAAGTAAAAAAACCTGCTCATTAGCTTAATGAGCAGTTTTGGCAAAATTTCAGGAATATGCACAAACATTTATACTTCATGAGTAATTCTATAAAAAAGAAGAAAACCTGCTCATTAGCTTAATGAGCAGTTTTGGCAAAATTTCAGGAATATGCACAAACATTTATACTACAAGGGAATTCTATAAAAAAGAAGAAAACCTGCTCATTAGCTTAATGAGCAGTTTTGGCAAAATTTCAGGAATATGCACAAACATTTATACTTCAAGAG
This sequence comes from Cymbomonas tetramitiformis, assembly GCA_001247695.2. NCBI lineage: Eukaryota > Viridiplantae > Chlorophyta > Pyramimonadophyceae > Pyramimonadales > Pyramimonadaceae > Cymbomonas > Cymbomonas tetramitiformis. The sequence continues at coordinate 19,446 of LGRX02029765.1, forward strand.
AATTTTATAAAAAAGTAGAAAACCTGCTCATTAGCTTAATGAGCAGTTTTGGCAAAATTTCAGGAATATGAACAAAAAGTTATTCTTCAAGGGAATTCTATAAAAAGGAAGAAAACCTGCTCATTAGCTTAATGAGCAGTTTTGGCAAAATTTCAGGAATATGAACAAAAAGTTATTCTTCAAGGGAATTCTATAAAAAGGAAGGTAAACCGCTCATTAAGCTAATGAGCAGTTTTGGCATACTTACCGGTCTGTCACATATGAAGAACATAAATATGAACCTTGAGTCACAAGTTCTGGTTCCGCTCTTCATAAGATCTCTTACCATCCATTCTTTACGATCTTTTTGAGACAAGTCCCAAAACATTTTGCGTTGAGCTGCTAAGGCTGATGGTGAAACATTAATGAGCAAAACGATTTGCATTTGCATCGATAAATTGCAATACTTTCTATGTCGGACTGTGAAAGGTTTCGTTCTTTGATTGTTATTTGACTCTTTTCTTTGGGTTTTCTTTTTGCTGATGTATAAACTGCTCGTTCTTTACCGACCTTAGTTGTTTTCCCATTCAGCACACTTTCACTCTTTTCGTCACCCACGGAGTACGAACTAAAGCTTGCTTCAAGGCTTTGCGTTATCTCATTGAAGTCAACACTTGTGATCTTTCGCGTACTAGACTCTTGCGTGTTTATTGTGTCATCAGAGTCCGATGAGCGCTGAGTCGCGCGTGAGTCGCTAGTCTTTTGCAAGTTTGCAGTCATTGGAGTTTCTGCGCTTTTCGAGTGCATTGGCGTTTCAACGCACGGAAAGCATAATATCTCATCGTCGCAAACTGTTTTGTATAGCGATGAGCGACGAGCGTTAACTGGCGATGAGCGAAATACGTCGGTTTCTATTTCTATGATATCGTCTTCCTTCTGGGTGTAGTATATTGCAGGCTGTGAAAGGTCAATAACTTCGTCGATAGCTTCGTCAGCTATTTGCCAGAACGGCCCCATCAGAAAAATAGTCCAAAAATCTTATGAAGCAGATTTCCGTGAAATGAAAACGACAAGAGTTCATTCCGAGTTTCGTCAGGGGCGACAGCCGATGACTTTGAATTTGAATATTACGGTCGGTCATATTAAATTCATCGGATCGATCGACTAAACTTGCCCAATTACATCATTCTGTACTCAAGTTCCCGGATCGAGTGCAGATGTCATCAATCGAAATCGAGAACATGAATGCAGATTCAAGTTCTTTGTCGCTTTCGGCCCGTCCAATAAAATACTTCGATTCGCAATTCTCGGATTTTGATGACGAGAGCACGGAACTTATTGAAATTTCATAAACTCGACCAGTCTTCCTCACAATCAAAAACCTACTTTGCATAACACCGCTTACAGCTCATCGCCTTTTTTTTTACTTTTGCGTGAATCAAAATAATGGCAACTGTGGACCAATTTCGCGCATTGTTGAGCTCAGAAAACGTAGTACAGCTACCCGACAGCGCGCAAGAACAGGCTGGATGAGCTTGTTGAACGAGCAGCGAACAGAGTTCTTGCTGCTGCTTACAGTTCTTTTTTGAATGAAATGTGGCGAAATTCCGAGAACAAAGAATTCTGGAAGTGTCCTGAGAAGTCTGTAGAACCGTACAGTCTCTTGGATGACTCAATCGTTTCGGAGATGGGTGGCACTGGAGTACTTCCAATCGCGGTAAGTTCAAATATTTTTGAGAACCCTGTTAAAACTTTAAAAAAATTATTTCTTGTTTCTTTAAGTATTATTGTGTCAACAAAAAGCCTCATTAGGTTAATGAGCAGTTTTAAAAACTTTCTGAGCTTGCCGTGTTTTTTTTTTCTTTATATTGTGGATGGTACCTACTGTCATAATATGACATGCCTGACTGTTTTACCCGATAATTTCGATGACTTACCAAAGCTTGAACAAAAAGTCTCTTTAGGTTAATGAGCAGTTTTGCAAACTTTCTGACCTTGTCGTGTTTTCTATTTCTTTATAGTCTGTATGGTACCTACTGTCATAATATGACATGCCTGACTGTTTTACCCGATAATTTCGATGACTAACCAAAGCTTGAACAAAAAGTCTCATTAGGTTAATGAGCAGTTTTGCAAACTTTCTGACCTTGTCGTGTTTTCTATTTCTTTATAGTCTGTATGGTACCTACTGTCATAATATGACATGCCTGACTGTTTTACCCGATAATTTCGATGACTGACCAAAGCTTGATCAAAAAGCCTCATTAGGTTAATGAGCAGTTTTGCAAACTTTCTGAACTTGCCGTGTTTTTTTTCTTTATATTGTGTATGGTACCTACTGTCATAATATGACATGCCTGACTGTTTTACCCGATAATTTCGATGACTTACCAAAGCTTGAACAAAAAGCCTCATTAGGTTAATGAGCAGTTTTGCAAACTTTCTGAGCTTGCCGTGTTTTCTTTTTTCTTTATATTGTGGATGGTACCTACTGTCATAATATGACATGCCTGACTGTTTTACCCGATAATTTCGATGACTGACCAAAGCTTGAACAAAAAGCCTCATTAGGTTAATGAGCAGTTTTTCTTTTTTTCCCTATACTGCAGGATTCCGGCACAACCGACTTTAATTCACCAGTAAAGCTTCCACACGGCTGGACCGCATGCTTCACAGAATCTGCTGTTCGGGAGGCGAACAAAGATCGTTTCGGAAAGTCCTCGGTGTCAGCACACCAGTGACTCTGTTTAAATTGTGGTAAACAAGGACAGAAGCGATGTGGTGGCTGTCGACAAGCAGTATATTGTTCACGTGATTGTGCGAGGCAGCACTGGAAGTTGAGCCATCGAGCGGAATGTAGTAGGCATAAACTAAAGAAGTAGGCATAAACTCACATTGACAACCGTACTTGATTAATAAATGAATAAAATATGTATCATTAGCTTGTAATGTAAAGTATGTCTCACTAGCTTAATGAGCAAAGTTTCTTACCTTTGTGTTTTCCCCTTAACAACTTTATAATGGACATGAGTATTGTTTTGAATTGCTCATTAACCTAATGAGTTGTTATCTGTTGGTGACTAACTTTGTACTTTTATATCACAATATATGTTTATAGGTACCATTGACACCTGCAGCAGAAAGCGAGCTGGCTGCTAGTCGTGGTCCGAGCGGCTCATTGTTGGCTTACAAGCCTGGAGAGACAGCGAAGGCGGCCAAAGAACAGAATGCTGAGCAAGCAGCGCAGGACTGGAAGTCCTTACTCGCATTGCCGAAGCAGCGTCCTTTTGTATCTCATTCTAATACGATTCGGTACCAGATCGAGTATAACCACCGGTTCCCCAGAGTCGTTTCCGCGAAAGACGTCAAGGGGTGTACGTTCAACATTCCTATTCAGTACATTGTACAGGCTGAGGACTACGAGCGCATCAGGGATGAGGACCGTGCGCAAGTCATGAACTTGAAAGAGAGCATGGCTTGGAACCCACACGGTTTTCAGAACACCTCCCTAGTGTACATTGTATGGGCGCGCTCTGGGGAGCACCTCACAAGCGCGGAGGAGTTTGACCCCAGTAAGGTGTACGACGGCGTATATCGTTTCGTGTGCTTCGGGCACCAACATAGCCTCACCGCTCGGCGGGAGCTTCACGCTGAACAACCAGACAACGAAGCTTTTCAGCAGATCGAGTGCAAATTGTATTTTAATCTACAGTCTGACATGGTCCGATTTTTGGCTGACGAGCAGAACACCGTCGACCAGAACGTGAAGGGCAAGTCGCACCAGCAACTCATAAAATCCATGCGAGTTGGCATGCAGGTGATTTCTGAGAAAATAATGTAACTTATCCATCTTTGTCACTTAAAGCTCTTACTTACTTATATAAAGTAAAAGAATGTTCCTAACCGTAATTTCTCGGCAAACCATGCAGGCATCGAAGGGCCCTCTCCACAAACTCTATTGGCATTGTGGCATCACGGAATGGGACGTTCAGGCCCAAGACTGGACGGAGGACGGCCTGGTGAAGCAATTGGAAAAGCACGATCCCAAGACTTTCAGGCTTCCAATGAATAGGAAGGAGGTCTACGAGAAGTTGTCGCAGGGGGACTGGGCCAATGTGAATGACTGGCAGCTTTTCGGGGGAGACGTTGCAAGTGGCAAATGGTTCCCGGTCTGGTACTATTTGACATCGGCTCAGCAGTTACAGATTAAGGCGGAGGTGTTGCAAATGAATCACATCTCCTACGCCAACGAGTACGCAACGAATTGGTCGATAGCTACAGTGCGTCAGGACACTTGGGACCTCATTGTTAGAATCATGCATGCGCACGGCGCGGGTATTCTGAAGGGGCAGACTAAGACCCCCACCAAGGGGTCGAGTAAGAAACGCAAGAACTGGACTCCGGAGAGTGAGATCGTTGACATGAATACCGAGACGTCTGGGGCGGAGGAGGCGTTGAAGGATGTAGGTGCCGACCTCAAGAAGAAGAAGTCGGGTGGCAAGGCCAGGTCTAGGCGTGTTCCTCGAAGCGCCGGTAACACGTTGAGTGTCGGTCAGCCGGCACAGCCTTTGCAGCAGGCAATCGTGAAGGAGAGCGAGAAGAAGGAGTTGAACATGTCCTTTTTTCAGACGATGCTCGGGTTTCACTCGGACGTGGAGGTTGATTACTTGAACGGCGTTCTGAAGAAAATCCTGACCGCTGAGATCACCATCCAAGAGGCGATTGAAAACCTGAAGAGGTTCAAGGCCCAACGCAACGTTCAGGCCTGGATCGTGTCGCAATCTAGGGTGGAGAATTGGGATGCTTTTGAGAAGAAATACGGTGAGACTTGGGCTTGCCAGGAGGCCATCGAGCGATGCATCAAGGCGGTGAAACAAGGTAAAAGTGGGCGAGGGGGGAGTCAGCTCACGGTTCCCAAGGCCATCGTCCAATTCGTCGCAGACTGCAACACATGGCTTTCCCGGTGTCAGGCCGGAGAGGGAGACCTCGTCAAGTTGCCCGTCAACTACGTCTCCAATATAGTTAAGGTGTGCGTTCTTTCAACATAGATTCTTTGTTGTAATAGTCGTGCTCCTCATGTAGTTGCATGTTTTATTGCGCTAGCAATTTTGGGTCATTCAAATATTAACAAGCGGTTTGCGGTATAATAGGTGGCACTTCCCTCCCCCCTTGTGGAGGATGGTAAGGAGGCACAGGTTGAGAAAGAGTACGAGTGGAAGGAGGTTCAAACCGGCTACATGGTCTACAAAGACGAGTTGACGAAACTCGAGCTTGTCCCGAAGATGAATTACGTGGGGACGATACTGGACGTTATTTACGACTTCGATACGGAGGTGTCAGAGCACGCGTTATCCGAGCCCGACCTGATCAAGTTCATAGATGCCTTTGCGGCGCTCACCACCTCGCCGGACTGGACAATAATGATATTTTGTGGGTTTGCTCAGCAGACCGGGTTCCTGAAGATCCTGGAGAGCAAATGCAACGGTGGGGCCCAGCGCATATGGTGGCGCAAGGAGAACCAGGATGTAGGTGCCACCCAAAAAATCCGGTACAATGTCCTCGAAGCGGCTGTCATCGGGTTCCAAATGGCGGACCACGAGTCCGGGGAAAAATCCACTCGCAAACCATGGATGTGCGACTTCGACTTCTCGTCGAAGGATGCGGAGGCGGGCTCGAGGGCGAATGTGTTGGAGGGGTATTCTGTCGTCAAGCAACCCTATCGAGACGATGGGAAAGTGGTATGCGCTCACCAGAAGCCCCAGCACCTGCTAATAGAGCTCATCAACTGCCACATGATGGGACCCGCACCTTTCGCCCGGTTAAACAACGATTCGTCACCCAACTGGATCTTGGATGCGGGGTGTGGGGTCGCGACGGCCACAATGGCAGCTCTCCGGTGCGGCTTGAACGCTGTCGCGTTCGACTCCGACCAAGACATGGTGAATGCAGCCAGTCAGCGGCTTGGGAACATTGCCGACGAGCCTGACGGCGATACGGAATGCATGTCACTCGAGGAAACGGCGAAGCTCAAAGAGGATGCACGCATAGAGGAGGAAAACCTCAAAAAGAAGAAAGAAATCGCCGCGTGCACTAAGGACATCGGCGAGTTGCTTAATGACGACGGTGAAGAACCCGCTAAAGATCCACTTGCTGAAACCGGCACGGATTCTGGGCAACCCGGGGCAGGAGAAGGAGAGGCAGGAGAAGGCGACGAAGGAGAGGGAGAAGGAGAGGCAGGAGACGACGCACCATGAGACAGCGATCCTTCCGCACCTGCCGAAGACGCACCAGCCGAGTAAATAGTGCACGCCGTGCCAAATGCCTGTCTTGAACCTGGAATGAACGCAGATACCGCGTAGATTGTGGTCGCAGTGCTAACAGCTAGTCCGGAACATTAATAAAACACATGCACAAAATGAAATTAGTCACCGCATCATATTTTGTATCGTGTTTACCACATTGAATGCTTGCATGTGCTTGTGAATTTATTATAAGCACTCATACG
>LGRX02029767.1:0-28655 GCA_001247695.2 Cymbomonas tetramitiformis
ATCGAGAGGCGTCTCGGGTGGAGCAATGTGAAATATTGACACATTGAATCGAGGTGCGTCTCGGGTGGAGGCGGTGTGAAATAATGCTATATTAAATCGAGATGAGTCTCGGGTGGAGCGGTGTGAACTATTGGCATATTGAATCGAGATGCGTCTCGGGTAAGGCGCTGTGAAATAATGCTATATTAAATCGAGAGGCGTCTCGAGTGGGGCGCTGTGAAATATTGACACATTGAATGGCAACATACGAATTGAAATGTTATCACATATTAGAATACATAATGAAAATACTTGTCCATAACCATAATCCATAACCATACCATACATCTAAAGCATCATAAATCTAGGGTGTCGCTTATGCAAAGGTAACTCTTTTGGTATAATCGGAATGAGGAGGTCGCACAGCTCCCAAATCTTTGACATGCTGAGCCAACTTGTCACGGCGATCGCCTCGATAATTTCGAGATAATACAATTTCCTCTGCATCCGTGAGATCGCTTTTCCCCCCATCGAGGGCCTCCGCTGAAAGGATATCACTAGTAGTCCATATGCGAGAATCCTCTGCGGGGCGTTGATCATACTCATGGGCACCATTCTCAGCAATGGTGAATGGCGTGCGGGGAGGTGATTCAAGCTCTTGTGCGCTCTCATCGGAAGTGTCGATACAATAGTTGTGTAGGCTACAACAAGCAAGGAATAAAGCCACAGCTCGGCCTGGTGTTTCGCGAGGGGCATTCTTTGACTTATCCCCTGGCTTGAGCTTGGTTCCAAGTAAGTTACAAGTAAGTGGGCGGTGCAAAATACCGAAACGTTGAAACATAATGCCGAAGGTACACTCGATATTGTTTCGAGTGACTGATTGATAGTAATTGAAATCATCTTGTGATTTCGGAAGCATCTTTCCAGGGTAAGGAGTGATGATGGAGTCTGGTGCAATACCTTTGTATGCCTCGTCACCCATAATGTAAAATGGAGAAGGCAATCTCCCAGCGATAAGGGCTTTTCCGAAACTGGTCATGGTGATGGCGAGAGAGTCGTTGGTGTTTCCCTTAGCCGGGAGTGAAACATATGTAACCCTACGCTTGCCATCACATACAACTTGTGCATTTAAGCTGTGGAATCCCTTACGATTGTAAAAAGATCTGGCGTCGACATGTTCCCTTTTTTTCGGTGCTCGAATCTCGATACATACACCATCTACAGCACCGACACAATCTTGCATAGTTCCATTTGATCTGTGAAACATTCCCTTGGATAGCTCTTGAAGCGCCACTTGGTTAGTCATTGGAAAGTCAATCGGCAAAACCTTTGGCATCACGTTGACAACTTGCCAAACCATAGTATAAAACTGTGATGATGAAATCCCATGAATGTCAATAATATCATAAATTTGTCCACCAGCTAAATAACGTAGAGCCACTGACAAAGACATATGCCTATAATAAGGAATGTGTTTACCTCCAAGAGCTTGGCGCCTGCTAGGCTTGTCTCCGCAATAAGTTGAAAGTTTCTGAGCCAAATCCTCGAAAGCTTTCTTACTCATTTTGTAACGACGCCGAAAATCTTTTTCAGTCAAAGAGTCTACCCTACTTGGCCAATTCATATATTCCCTTTTTTTCTGATTGGATCTGGTCTTCTTACCTCCCCAAACTTTCATCAAGGTAGTATCTGACGGATCAGGCTTGAAGCTGAAGGACGTGCCTTGGCGACTCCGGCGGTAAAGTCCACATAATAAAAAGAAGGACACTTCGTTGGCCTTGCCAACAACCCCCATAGGACGAATAGCCTGCACCACACAATACCCAGGCGCTTGAAAGTCATGCTACGGTGTGAAGATAATGATGCAACCCATGTATGATAAATAACAGCGAGAATAATAAGGAGTGCAATAAGTCATATAAGTTATGATAAGGAGTGCAGGGAGTATACAAAGGGGCGGGATAACCTAAGGTAAGGGATAAGAATAAGTATAAGTGATATTGGATATTGTGAACTGGAAATAGATAAAGTAATACTATGTTAGGTTTTTTTTTTCCAAGGGGGGGGGAAAGATAAGGGTTTAGGCAACAAACCTAAACCTAAGCAAGGGTATTGAAAGAAGGAGGTTTAGGAAACAAACCTAAACCTAAAAATACAAAGAAGTGCAACGTAATGCATATCATATTACATAGAAAGTATCAAAGATAAGGGGACTACTCTACTTCCAAGCATTCGTGATGCTTTTTTTGTTGGCATACACCCCCCAGCACCAACGGTGAGCATCTCCTGTCAGCAGCACCTCCGAGCAAGCGTGACGAAAGTTTGCATTAAAGAAAAAGATATCCTCGTCGTGGATCTGAAAACCACAACGATGCGAGGCCTGGCACCAGTCCCCCCCTTCGACAGCACCAAGAGGCTTCCCATGCCTTGTAGGGATTTGGTGAAGGTTTTTGAGGCATGTTAGGGTGTTCTGCAAGTCACCCTTGTCAGCGTGAATGACAGCACTAAAATCCTTCGTGAAATAAGATTGCAACATGGGGTACCCCTTATGAAAGGGGATCCCTGCTTCACGCGCAGCCTCACTTTCCGTCGTTAGACACTCTTGAAGAAAGTCAATTTGGTGCAAGGGTTCAAAAACAAGCGAGCGCAGCCTCTTCATTTGCCCAACCCAAGAGTTGTAGGCTGGGGTGAATTGACCGAAAGGGTAGCGCGCTGTAGGAGGCGACACAACAAATTCGTCCTTGGGACGATAGAGCCCCCAACGAGGCCATGCGGAGTCAGCAGGTTCTGTGTACCTGCACGAGGTCTGCTGTCAGGAAAGACAGCAGGAGGAGGATCATGTTCACGAAATTCTTCATATTCATATTCTGCGATCAAATAGCGTACCTGTAGCGAGGGCCAAGGGTGAACGTCACAGGAGCTGTGTAGTTATTATTACACGAGCGTGAGAGCTTCTTATGAGCGACACCACCCCATTCTAAGTGGGAAAAATGCGGTTGCGCTCACGAGCATTATCAAACTGCGGATAGTTGAATCTGCCAGTCAGGGGCTTCATAGTGCCATAGTCAAGCATGAGAAGCATGGCTTCCTTGGCGCTGGAATAATACTCAGGAAAAACAGCGCCAAGGGTTCCGGGAGAATCGAAATATGGTATCTCATTTCTTTCCAAAATTCCCACACGTTTCGTTGGCCAGAAGCTGGGGCAAACGCCAGTGCCATCGAATGGAATTGCCCGCTTCTCCCAAGATGCTGTCGAGCCTTTTAGTAGGCTATTGAAGTTCACTTCACAGGAAGACGGATCTGGCATACCTGCTGAAACGTGAGATGGCAGGTAATAAAGAAAGGAAACGGGAGGTAAAATCCCGAAGGAAAATCCACGGATACGCTGTCAAAAATTTCGCCTCTAGGGCAAGCACGAATTCCGTAAGAGAGGTGCAAAGCTTTCAAACACCGATGCGAGTGTTAGCAAGTGCCACGACGTCAAGCATGTGGAGCCACGTAGGCATGGGCCGTCGAAAACACCGTCGCAGTACGCCGATTTCTTCATCCTTAAATCTGGTCAGACGCGACGCGACGCGACGCGACGCGACGCGACGCGACGGCCGTAATCTCCAAACCAGATTTAAGGACGGGCCTGAGTTGGCGTGTCACGACCTGAAACTGTGAACGCGGCTCATGTCACCGAGCAGATCGAACTAATTCAGAAAACTACGAATGTCGTGAACCTATCCGCTCGTCCACCGGCAAAACTGTGGGTATAATTTTCTACAGGCGTTTCTCCCGAATATTTATACCCTATCGTTATACAGTGTACAAATAAGTATAAATATTATTTCGGCGGATCGGCAATAAATATAAGTATGTAATATTTAATTAATTCTAATATATTTTTTTATAGTGCAGTATGGAGTGCGGATCCCCCCCTCCATATTTAAAGGCTCCGCTTACACTGTTTAACGATAGGGTTTAAATATTCGGGAGAACTCCTCGGGCGATCGCTTGACGCATACGCCTGTAGAAAAATATAGGGGGTACGTGAACGTACAGGTGGGGGAAAATCATTTTCTATGCAGAATACAAATGTTAGGTGTGATGTAATGATTAGGTTCTATTTTTGAAATTAAGAATGTCGACAAAATTAAAAAGTTTAGGAAGGCGAGTGTCATGCATTATTGGTAATTAGGAATGAGCAGACCCAAACGCATCATCGTAGACTAACCCGTATTAAGATCTTGAAATGTGTAGCCAAAATTTTATGATACTACGAATATCGCAAGATGAAGGTAGTGTACAATACAAGGAATCGTACTTTATATTTGTGGAATGTAGTATTATTAGGCTGTTAAAAATAATCAAAATGATTGGGCCTTATTTCAATATAGTATATTGATAATACAGTGAGTTGAATGGAATATTGGTAATGAGAAATGAAATGCAATCAAGTACATCAATTATAGATTGAATGAAGGTATTAAAATTTTTAAATGTTTGCCTAATTATCAAAAATGTTATGAACATTGCTAGCAATCAAGGTAGGGTACGTTTCAATGTAGTGTTATTATTAGTTTAATCAAAATACTAAGCAAAGGAATCTGAAAAATAGTTTAGTCAAGAATATCACTGAGTATGACAAGTATATGATTGAGTCAAGCAGTTTGGACATTTGAGGTAAGTAATTACTAAAATTCATATACAATGTCGTAGCATTCTTTAAGGCTAGGAAGTGGTAACTAAGGTTAACTATGTCTAGGATATATACTGGTGAGCTAATGTCTGTATGTGTTTTGGTCAGGCAGTTCATACTAGATGTTGATCTATTTCTAGGTTGATAAGAAGTAATGTGCAGTGTTGAATCATGATTCCATCAATGAAATGGATTACATTTGAAATTTGTGTTCAGCCACCTCTTGTGTTTTGCCACAATACCTTGATACGGACCTGCCTTAATGAGATCCTTGATTGCTTCGGGAATCGACTCTGGTGAAATGCCATACTTGTGAAAGTGGGTTTTAAGTGTGGTGATAGCTAGTTTGCGAACTCTGATTTCTTCCACTGCCAAGGCCTTGATGTAGTCTGAAGGGACAATCGCGTGACATCCAGTGGTTGGTGTACGAGTGGGCCTTCCATCTTCATGCTTTTGTCCGTCTCCTCTGAAAAAAGGCAAAGCATTGTGCTGAATGTTCTCTGCAAAATGATGGCCGGTGAGTAAGTAATTTGGGATCTGTGAGGGGTGAATATGTGTCAATTCATTGTCATACCAGAAGATGGCATAATGCTGTCCCGTGCCTAAAATTGTGGCGCTAGGTGTTTTCTTGAAGTGCTCTGCGGTGGGCTTGTGATAACTGGCACGAAGGGCTCGTTTTTGCAGGATGGGGGTGAGCTTGTTAAAGTTCACAATGATGCCCAATGTCGGAATCTGAGATATGGCACCTGAAAAGCAAATGAGCGTTATGTTAAGTTAAAGCTTTGATTAGCTAAAAAGGAAGTGATAGGAATATTGGACAAGAGATATTTACCGTGTTTATTGAAAACACGAACAATTTGGTATTCAAAACCAATCGGTTTTGGATGTTTTGCCGGATTGGTGATGTCGTCCGGGTGCTGCTCTTGTAGAAGAATTTGTTCTCTAGGATCATGGAATCTGCATAGCATACAAAGTCTTTAGTAAAGTTGCACATTCATTCAATTCCATCCTAGCACTAGTCCTAGCTGCAATCAAATTGCCTTCAAGTTCAATCCCTTTCCTTTGCTCAAGGTCATCTCCTCTTACCCTGCATTGCATTCGTTGTCTACTAGCATCTATCGTTCTCTTTAAAGCTTCGTTCTATTTTTGCACATTTTTGCCCCTCCCAAAGCTCTTGATTCACAAACCCAGCTCTAGCTCTTACCCTGTAACTATTTTCCAACCTCTAACCAAGCTCATGTCTAGGAAAGGAATAGGAAACGGAAACTTGAATGAGAAAATAGGCAATACCTCCATGGTCCGATGCCGATGTCCTCTTTTAGAAGTAGAGATAAGGTCTTGGGCGCTTTATTTGACACTTCGGGTGCAGGCATGCTTTCGGGAGCCTCTTTGCGTTTCTTGTTTCTCTCTCGTGCATTGGCTTCTTTTTTCATGGGACGACAAAATATATGCCGGTATGGATATTTTTCGTGATGTGGAAGCTCCAGTTTCTGTGCAACAAAAAGCTAGAATAAGTCGTTTGTTAAGCAATTGGCTTTCATCATCCATGCCACATAGGTTGCTGAAAGAAAGTTGTCAAGTTAAAAAGTACGAAAATCTCAGTTAGAAGAGTTTAGGAGCAGTGAGTTCACCTCAGCTTTCAAAACTGACGAGGTTACGAGGTTACGAGGACCCGAGTTTTTCAAAACTATACGTAGTTTAATATTGCCACCACTGTGAAGGACCCATGAATACAATCAGTTAAAACGGCCTTAAATTTTGCATGATTTTATTGTATACGTTTCTCGAAAAATGTATTTTGTGACACACCCTTGATATTTTTTTCAGTTTGAGTATTTTATGACTTTCCTAGGTGAAAGGTACCACTTGTTTAAGGCAAACCGATGCCTGCACCATCAAGACTCTTAGTTACAACATACTAACAATGAACAAACCAAGTTTGGTAATTTCTGCACCTCAATACTAACGCAGCAAAGCTGCCCCTTTGGTAGTGAGTTTCAGGTAGAAAAATTTGTTTATGAAATAGTGAGTAAAAATCATGTAGTAATAATTGTTCATAAAATAGGGAGTAAAAATTAGGCAGAAATAATTGTTTACAAAACAGTGAGTAAAAAAGTTGCTCTTCTTTCCGCTCTACAAATCGTTGAGAGACTTAGAAAAAATAGCGAGTTTGAAGAGCGAAAAAAAGAGCAACCTTTTTACTCGCTATTTTATAAACAAATATATCTGCATGAATCGGGGAGAAATAATTGTTTATAAATGGTGAGTTTCAGGTAGGAATATTTGTTTATAAAATAGTGAGTAAAAATCATGTAGTAATAATTGTTCATAAAATAGGGAGTAAAAATTAGGTAGAAATAATTGTTTACAAAACAGTGAGTAAAAAAGTTGCTCTTCTTTCCGCTCTACAAATCGTTGAGAGACTTAGAAAAAATAGCGAGTTTGAAGAGCGAAAAAAAGAGCAACCTTTTTACTCGCTATTTTATAAACAAATATTTCTACATGAATCGGGGAGAAATAATTGTTTATAAATGGTGAGTTTCAGGTAGGAATATTTGTTTATAAAATAGTGAGTAAAAATCATGTAGTAATAATTGTTCATAAAATAGGAGTAAAAATTAGGTAGAAATAATTGTTTACAAAACAGTGAGTAAAAAAGTTGCTCTTCTTAAGTCTCTCAACTGCAAAGGCAAAGAAGTGCTTATTCTCGAGGAAAGCACGCATACTTTTTTGTGTCTGGCATTAATGTCAAAACTCAGCAGAAGCAACGATCATTCTAGGAAAAAGAGTTGATCCCGCCTGTTTTGACATTAATGTCAAAACTCAGCAAAAGCAGCAATAATGCTAGGAAAAAGAGTTGATCCGGCCTGTTTTGACATTAATGTCAAAACTCAGCAAAAGCAGCAATAATGCTAGGAAAAAGAGTTGATCCGGCCCGTTTTGACATTAATGTCAAAACTCAGCAAAAGCAGCAATAATGCTAGGAAAAAGAGTTGATCCCGCCTGTTTTGACATTAATGTCAAAACTCAGCAAAAGCAACATTAATGACAGGAAAAAGAGTCGATCCGGCCTGTTTTGACATTAATGTCAAAACTCAGCAAAAGCAGCAATAATGCTAGGAAAAAGAGTTGATCCCGCCTGTTTTGACATTAATGTCAAAACTCAGCAAAAACAGCAATAATAAGAGGAAAAAGAGTTGATCCCGCCTGTTTTGACATTAATGTCAAAACTCAGCAAAAGCAGCAATAATGCTAGGAAAAAGAGTTGATCCCGCCTGTTTTGACATTAATGTCAAAACTCAGCAAAAGCAGCAATAATGCAAGGAAAAAGAGTTGATCCCGCCTGTTTTGACATTAATGTCAAAACTCAGCAAAAGCAGCAATAATGCTAGGAAAAAGAGATGATCCCGCCTGTTTTGACATTAATGTCAAAACTCAGACTTCTGACATTAATGTTAAAACATTCGCTCCAAAGATCTTTGCGAAAGCTTTGTCTTCTTTTCAATGCTTTCAGAGTTTGCATTTGCGCAAAGATCTCTGCTTCAAAGATCTTCGCGCAAGCTCAACCCCTCTTTAATTTGTAAAGAAATATTTGCGCAAAGTCGAGTTAGCTCCAAAGATCTTTGCGCAAGCATGTCTGCTTTTCAACGTTTGAGTTGGCAAATTTGCGCAAAGATCTTTGCTTCAGAGATCTTAGCGCAAGCTCGAACACTCTTTAATTTGTAAAGAAATATTTGCGCAAAGTCGAGTTAGCTCCAAAGATCTTTGCGCAAGCTTCGTCTGCTTTTCAACGTTTGAGTTAGCAAATTTGCGCAAAGATCTTTGCTTCAAAGATCTTAGCGCAAGCTCTGAGAACCACTCTTTAATTTGTAAAGAAAACTTTGCGCAAGCTCCGTGTACTCATTAATTGCTAAAGTAAACTTTGCGCAAAGTCGAGTTAGCTTCAAGATCTTTGCGCCAGCTTCAAATGCTTTTTAATAATGTTTAAGGTAATATTTGCGCAAAGATCTTTGCTTCAAAGATCTTAGCGCAAGCTCGAACTACTCTTTAAGATGTAAAGAAATCTTTGCGCAAGCTCCGTGTACTCATTAATTGCTAAAGTAAACTTTGCGCAAAGTCGAGTTACTAGCTTCAAGATCTTTGCGCCAGCTTCAAATGCTTTTTAATGTTTAAGGTTATATTTGCGCAAAGATCTTTGGACCAAGATCTGTGCTTCAAAGATCTTTACGTAAAAACATCATACGAAAAAATACCGTTGTATTTTACCGACACTCAAACTCTCAAAGCGCATGTTTTTAACGCGTGTTTTTTAAGCAAGAGAAATCGCACACTTAAAACACCATAATTCAAACATACATAACTTACCCACTAAACCTACCACATTTAAGACGTCGGCACTTGGTTTGGCTATGAAGCCTTGGCGACGTGTACCGTGTCCGCTTTTTTTGATTTCAAATCTAGATAATTATTTGACCAAGCAGCGAAGGTCAGTGGACACGCGTCAGCAAGTCTCCCTTTCTGCTAGTGGACACGGAGTACGGTGACAAAAATTATTAGTATTATTAGTATTATTACTATTATTACTATTAAAAAAATTAAAAAAAGATTAATAGTAGTGTTAGTATTGTTATCATAACATACAACATATTATAATATATACGATATATCATTATTATTATATCTTGACATTATTATTATATTATTATGATATTTAAAAGTTTTGCGCGAGTCGAGGAAGGGCCGACTCTAGACGTCTCGAGCCTGAGTACAGTACAAACAAGTTTTTGCTGTAGCACTAATTTCCCGGTAGCGGTTTTTGAATGGTGTGAATATGGAACTCGTTAGGAAAGTCTTACGAGTCGAGAAGGGCAATTTTGACGCGTTCAAGTATTGAGGTGTAATAATCGCCTTAGGGCAGCTATGTCGCGTTAGCATTGCGGCGTAAGAATCGCCTTAGGAAAGTTTTGCGCGAGTCGAGAAGGGGCAACTCTGTTGCGTTAGTATTGAGGTGTAGGAATACCCTTAGGAAAGTGTTGCGTGAGTCGAGAAGGGGCAGCTTTGCTGCTTTAGTATTGGGGTGCAGAAATTGCCGAGCTGGGTTGGTCCATTGTAATTATGTTGTAAGCCGGCTATTTTCCTTGACCACTTGTACCAACAGTCTCGGTTGAAGCCTAAAGCATAAATAAACCGCAATTTTTATGTGTTGTTTATTAAAAAAACTGAATGTACGGCTTGTATTAAAACGCAACAAACCGAGCACAAAATTTTGCTCTATTTTATGAATTCCTCACATCTACCCTTCCACAAAAAAAGCATGAATACAAAGGACAATTTCCCTTGTGAAACTGGACAAATCAACACGATATCAAGGAGTCGTTTTGACGGGTTCGTAGGGAAAAACGACGAAATTCCGAAAATTTTACCTCGTAACCTCGTCAGATGTGTAGAATGAGTTCACCTCATCATCAATGGGCATCGCTTTTCCGAGAAGAGTTCTGTCGATGTTTATGGTATTACCTCCTGATGAGGTATTTGATGTGATGCGCCCATTTACCAAAGACAATGTATATTTTTGACGGTACCATCCATTCAGACTCGATGAAGATGCTGCATAAGGTCTATTAAAACCCTCTGGAGCGTATGGATGCCCTTTGGATACAGCATAGCTTACGATTGCCAGCTCCGTGAGAGGCAAGAGCCGGTAGGAGGCTAATCCAAGGAGACGATGCGAAAGAGTGGCGACGGGTGTAGCCATGCGAGTCAGATCCCTGGTTTGTGACACTGCATTGACGGTGGCATTCAGGCACTCCACAATATGTCGAGGACCAAGACCTGCATATATTAAGTTTGTTAGGTGCTCATGGTTTGTAGTTATTAAAACAAGAATGGTACAACAATTAGAATTGGAAGAAAGTGTCACCTGGAAACGCTAATTCATTAACGCTGTCGGTACCAAACAACTCCAATAATGTAGTACCTTCAAAATAGTCGTGGAAAGCGTAGTGATGCTCACCAGATGGTTCTTGCACAAATCCACATAACATAGTTGCATGCTCCATTGGGCTAGTAAACGGGTCCAGCCTGGATTTCCAAACATTTAATAGACTGCATTTTTCTTCGTCTCTTTTGGTGTCCCAGATAGGGAGATTGTCCACCGTGTCCCAGTGAAGTACCTATAGAGCACACACCTTTAAGGGCAGTTTAAGTCCACAAATTCTGTGAGCAAGGGGTAATATTTCACAATTTCAACTGGGTGATGCATGCTTAGTTTATCATAGTTGGGTATGATCGTCAATCATTTCAACATGGATTGTAACGTGTCCTCACCAAGGTTACAAGGACCATGGCAATGATTTGATCGGGTGGAATTAAGCTATTAAGCTTTGTTTGTATTCAAAGTTGGGCTAAGAATGTGGTTGTCTTACAATACGGTGTTTTGAGTTTGTAAGTGATCCATTGCATGGATTAGGTTGTTTTGAGATTCCAAGTTTCGAGGCATACCTGGAGAGGCCTTTCTGCCCAGGTTTGTTTGTCCACAGTCAAGTACTTTTTAACGACGTCGGATTTTTCCTCATCGTGGAAATTGAAGTTTCTTACATCAATACGAACTGTAGCAGCATCATTGCCCCTTGTGCTCGTAAAACATATGAAACCACTCCCATCGCTTAAAGTTATAGACCATACAGCCCGTGGCTTATATTGATAGCCGTCATCTGCGCCAACAACCAACATTATTTAGTACACTTTGCGCCAACAACCAACATTATTTAGTACACTTCAATATATGAAGAAAAAAATGAATACAAGTTGCAAAGCTTCTAAACACTTGCATTGCTTACCGGCAGTATAGTCTGTGTGCGCTTTATCATTGTAGAAAGGATAGGTTTCTGTCAGTGCCTTTCCAACATTGTCGCTGAAGGCTATCTGACCAGAGGTACCCAACCCAATCAGTAAGAACTTGCAATCAAGGGAGACCATATTATTACTCAGATCTCTTTCCTTTCGCGCAAGAAGAACCCCAATTTTCTTCCCCAAAGAAGAGACCGAAGCAATGTAGACATCCCCACTTCGTACCCATTCGTTGAGAACTTCAAAAGAAGTTGCCAAACATGTTCCACCCATTTGTGTCCAGCCATTAGGATCTCGGTTTGCGCGTCTTCCCAAGGCTTGAAATCCAGATATAGGTTTGTTCGCCTTGAACAACGTGACAATCATCATGATGAACAACATCTGCACGAGGATTTCCGATAATTCTGGCATACCTGTTAAAACATGAAACCCCCATAATTAATTCAAAATATTCACACTTGGCAAGTGCAATAAATTGAGCAACCAATTGAGAATTAATCCATATATGTGAACGAACAATGTTAAAATTTGTATTTGAGCCCATGAGTGTTAAGACTTGTGTTGAAGCTTAGATCTATCTGGACTCACCTATTGGCTATTGTGTGGTAAAGGTTAGATGAAGGTTATCACTTCTTCAAATATTCATGCTCATCCATAAGAAAGCTATTGTAGCGATCTTCATCCACAAGAAGTGCTAGCCAGGCAACCTTTCCAAAGGCAGGGCATGAGCGCCTTCCTATCTATGGGAAAGGCGTATGTGCCTTCCAATATCACAGGAAGGGCTAGTGGGCCATCCTCATCCACAGGAAGGGCTAGTGGGCCATCCTCATCCACAGGAAGGGCATGTGGGCCATCCTCTATCACAGGAAGAGCATGTGGGCCATCCTCTACCACAGGAAAGACTAGCGGGCCATCCTCATCCACAAAGGAAGGCTCTAGTGGGCCATCCTCATCCACAGGAAGGTCTAGTGGGCCATCCTCATCCACAGGAAAGGCTAGTGGGCCATCCTCATCCACAGAAGGTCTAGTGGGCCATCCTCATCCACAGGAAGGTCTAGTGTGGGCCATCCTCATCCACAGGAAGGTCTATGGCCATCCTCATCCACAGGAAGGTCTGTGAGTCAACCTCATCCACAGGAAGGGCTAGTGGGCTATCTTCATCCACAAGAAGAGCTTTTGGGCCATCCTCATCCACAGGAAGGCTAGTGGGTTATCTTCATCCACAAGATAACTGGTGGACCTTGAAGGCATGTAAGTTGATTTGATGTTTCTTGAGAAATGTATGTATGATTACATTTATGATAAAGTGTATAAATACAGAAACTTGGTTGGATCTGGATGCGTCGGTAAAGGAATTTCTCGGTATGTTTGGTCATTAAAATTGTCTATAAGAACCCATGAATGATCATGTTTTACAGAAATGTAAAAATGAGATCCAGTATAATGCGCAACCCTTGTCAAATCATATCTATGTGTATCACCATTGGCCAGGATCAATATATTTTCGGCTGCACATGGGATGATGTTTACATGTGGGGTGTTGCTTCTGATGGTTGCAACATCAATGATGATAGAAGTTGGTGGGGAATTTATCTGTTGGTAAAGGTGTTCGGTCTTGGACAAATTGTCTGCGACATCAGTAATCGCTAAATCGTCTGTAAGGGTTTCGCTTACAAGGGATACACACTGTGTACATGTGGAAACATGGGGACGTTTAGTGTAAAATTCGATCAACTTGAATGGATCTACGTGATCACACTTGAATAATTGACGGTACGTGTATAAGATATTTAAACACCATGAATGTGGACTCCAGGGACAAACAAATGTAACCTTAGTTTTTTCAGCATTGCAAGCACTGCATTTGTAATGCTGTTGTATATGTAGGGCTACACTGTCAGAAGATTTTGAGAAAATTGTTCTAAAAGTGACATGTAATGAACCAAAGCGCCCATTGCCACCTGTTTCATGCAAGGTAAGATAATGACGTAATTTATTTCTACAACAAGAAATATCATTGGCAATTCCTTGGTATCGAGCCCAAATACTGTCATAAACTAATTGAGTAAGTGTGTGATCAGATGATGAAAATATGTGTTTGGTAGATAGATGATATAACCATTCGATGCACGGATCAACAAAGCATGAGTTGGCTTCCAAAGGGATGTGCACAATTGATATATTGATTGGTAATAAAGTATCTACAACATTTATCGGTGTAGTAGACAAACTGCTTGTGGAATTATTGTTTGGATTCACGTCATCTCCTGCAATAGGTGTGATCGTATATACTTACATGTACGCATCCTTTGCTAAACTTGATATTTTAATTTCAGATACATTGTCATCATCACATTGTATCCAACTTCCATTTTGTTGGAGTATACAGCATGTATAGTGCCCTGAAGAAATGTTTTGACCAAAATGCTTCACCACTCCTATCAATTTATAGGTGACATCATGATGTGCAAGTTTAAGGTCCTTTGAGCACAATGTTTGTGTAATTGAGACGTGTATAGGCAACTTTTCACCGCGATTATCATATTTTGCAATCAACATGACTAAGGTTTTTGGTAGTTGTTCAAACGTTTTAAGTTGTGCATTAATACTACTGTTAATGTTGCACACAGGGCATTGCCATAGAATGTTCGTACAACCAAGGGCATGATTAATACAAGCTTTCAAGGATATAGTAGATTTAGATGTAGGTATATTCAAAATGAAAGTTGTATCTCGAATTAGATTGTGCACCTGACCATTACACCCATTATTCTTACATATACGTGTGTATCTGTATTTTCCTTGAAATGATGTTATCGGTAAAATCGGGTTAAGTAAATTGAGCAGTTTCACAAAAAACTCTCCCGCATCATGTTGAGACGAGTTGTTATATTCTGGAAGACGTTGTCGAATATAAAATAAACATTGTTCGGGTTGTACAGAAGCTCCTGTTGTTATTTGAGTTGACAAGGAATGTAAAGCTGAAATTAGCCCCTGGATGTTGTCTTTTGGTTGAATTGTGTGTGCAAAGTGATTTAAGTAACAAGGAACTTTTGTCAATATGTGCATCACTGCAGAGAAGTAGCACGTATTTCCAAAGTTTGGAATACCACTATGTAATACACTACTTTGAGATACAATGATCCGTTTGGGGGCATCCTTGGGAGATGTCTTGGCGGGTTGTTTGCGATCCACAGGCATGGATTCAATGGTAACAAACACCATTGGTGTATCCATGTATACATCAACGTGTTCGCTTTTTAAACAAGACAATCTTTCATACTCTAGTTGAATTGATTTTCGCACTGAAGCGTGCCGATTTGAGGCAAAATGAAAGTTAAGTAAAGGACTTATCAAGAATACATCAGCAATGGATTGTGCACGTGATATTGCGACATATTCTAAACCTGGAGCAAAGCATTCTTTTTCATTTTCAGTGGGACACACGACCAATCCGTGTTTTGCGGTTAATCCCCAGCTTTTGTGTATAGTTATACAATGGGCTGTTTTAAGTTTTAGTTGTTTTCGTACATACTTTTTTGATAATTTTGATCGACTTGCTTCAGCAACAAATGGCACAACCCTGGGAATCGTTAAACTGATTGACTCTCCTTGATAACCCCATCCATCACCACCATCCATTTGCACAAACACAATTGGGATTTCATAGTTATCTTTGACAGCATCCATTACTGATGGCAAATTTTTTCATACGGCTGTCCTGAGAATCCAAAACCTATCACAGTGCCTTGTGCGCCATTGTACAATCCTAGTTGTGTTCCTGAATTGCTTGTACTCATCACTCTACTCCCGACAGCTAAATCTAGATGCACATCTTGAATATCATTATGGTCTGGCAGACTTTTAGATGTGCTTTTAGAAATTTTGGATAGCTCATATTGTTTTTCCTCTGTCACTACATCACCATTTGCTGAATAATGTCTCGCGTGTATCCTAAAGTGTGTGTTTCCCGATTTCACTAGATTTTCAAAACAGATTTTGTTGATTTCATTCACTTTATTATGAGATGCAGCAACCCACATAGCATTTGGAGGAGCTTTTTTCTGAGCTTCGCTTACACTTCCACACAAACAATGTTTCCAGAAACTTGCAAATTGGTCGATTGAAGGGAGTCCAACACGAGCTGCCTTGCAGAACTCTGCCAGAAATGGCAAGGGACCTCCCTCTTTTGACTGGTGTCGGACATTTTCAGTAAGTTCAATATATGATGTAATAGAATTCCAGATTTTTTTCCCTTGCACGCATGCACTATAATATTCCGGGTTGTTTGTTTTTAATGTTGGGTTCTGATACACGGCAGCACCAAATGCCGGTAATTGATAGAGATCACCCAAAATGATAACATGAATTCCACCAAATGGTAATTGCTTATCAGTGTTATTGTCTGGTGAGGATCTTACTGCACACATGCGTTTATGTATATCATATAATTCAGCTAAACCGATCATTGATATTTCATCGATTATTAAAAGTTTACAATCCTTCAATTTACGTGACAAACTATCTGCTTTGTTTTGAGATAATGGAGCGGTTACATTGCCATCTGTGGGTGTTTTTTTAAAAGCGCTCTGCCATGTGTACCCAAATATATTAAAGGCTGCATTGCCTGTGGGAGCTACAACTAAGGTGTTTCCGTGTAAACCGCTTGCCTTGCCATATATTAGTTGTGCTTTTTTTTTAATGGATCGTATTAAAAAAAACTCTTCCCCGTACCACCTTCACCTGATATGAACATTCTAAGTTGATTGGGATCCTCACCAGTTAAGTGGGATGTCACTTTGTCGTATGCACATTTCTGCTTTTCAGTCATACCAGTGATCATATGGTCAAGTGCTGTTTCTTCATCTTCCTCATTTGATAATGGCACCTTTGTACCAGCTTTTATTAGTTCGAGTTCTTCATCTGTCGTCGCTCTATTAGCGTTTTGAAGCGAATTCAAATGAGCCTTTAGGTTGTTGGCAACAAAATTAGCAAGAAAGGCCTTTTGGTTGATTGAAATATCAGTTGATATGTTACTGAGATTGTTTTCAAAGTTGTACACTTGTTGTGGGGTGTCAGCAAATTCGTGTTTCGTGGAACACTCTGGTTGATAATCATTTTCACAAGTATTTTCTGATGGGTCGTGTGTTGGGGTTCCATTTTGTTTCAAAATATCTTCACTTTTTTTTTATTGTTTCAAGAGTTGATAAAACGTAAGTCGGCAACATTTGGTTTTTAATTAATGTATCTAGTCGTTCAATGGCTGTTGTTGACATATCTAGCAATTTCTCTTCTTGACCATTAGGCCAAATTGAATGTAACAGCAATGTGCTGTAACAAGAATCTTCATTTGTCAGGTCAATCGGATAGTATGGGCATAATGAAATGACCTTAGGTGAATTATAAGGAGTGAATACAACGTTTGATACTCTAAACTTCTCCAAATGTGATGGAACACCTTCACTAGACATTTTTATTAACACCGGGTTTTCTTTGACATGATTATCATTTGGATACTTCTTGGGATTATATTCTCGAAACGAAAAGTAAGTCAACAATTGATGAAATGTAACTTTACAACCTCCGACTGTATTTTGTTGTTTCACGAATTTGGTGTAAGCCTGTCGCCGGCCTTGTTGTGTGGATGGGGACATATCGATTGCGGATTCTTGTTTGCCCATTTCAGTTAGTGTAGTTTCATCTGTGATGACCGATGACGGGATGTCATGATGTTTAGCTGTATTGATACTAAGAACTCCCCTTGAACATTGTACAAACGGAAGACGCAGTAGAGTCCAACAAGCTTGCATTGCACCTACCTGGGTAGCCTCAACGAGTGCATTGGCAACAGTAGACAACCGTTGTTTGTCGGTGATAGCATTGCTTTTAAGAATCAAATTGGCTACCTTCTTGGTAACAAGGTTGCGAAGAATAACTGAATCCGGTGCCTCTGCTTTAGAACAATAAGATGCACAATACTCTGCAGCTCCAACATCGTTATCAATATATTTTACATCCATGTTGCCGCCAGCAGCAATTGCTAGTAGTGGACTGATAATGTAATTATTCAACCAAAGATTATTTCGAGGTGGGTGTACATGCACACGCTTTCTACCTTTACCATCTTTTTCTTCCACTATTGTGGCAGAATTCGGGTTTGTTTTGCGACATATCCAACCCAAGGATGAAAATCCAAAACGACAAACCTTGTTAAAAGACCTTGTGCTATATTTAAAGCAAGTTTGGGTGCATCTGTGCATTTGATTAGCAATTTGTAACCGGCGATACCATATTTGTACCAATTTTTGACCGATACCCGTTTTCTCAGTTTCATTTGTGGAAGTAATTTTTGGAGGAGATGTTGTTTGTGTGCCAGTAGGAATGCTTTGTTGATTGGTAGTGTCATCATGTGTGTGTGGTATGGTGTCTTTCGGTAGGGGGTCAGTTAGTAAATTTTCTGAAACGTTTATCACACATTGGGGTTCTGTTTTTAAAGGTAAATGAAGTGAGGAAGAGTGGTCCACATGCAAAGGTGGGTCAGATTGTGCATCAGAATTGAAATTTGTTTTGGAGGTAGGATGATTGTGTTGATTTGAGGATCGCGGTGTGTTTTTGTGAGTTGAGGGTGGTGTAAAGTCTAGTGGTATGCCATTCATATATAAATTGAATTCAGACTTGCAAGGGTGATCTTGTTCTTTAAAATAACTTCGTGCTGGCAACCATGATGCATGCTTTTCTTGCATTTTGTCATCACCGATGATTCCGTCATTCATTGTAAAGACATCATCGGCGTCATTTCTGTCCATTAAATTGCATGTGATCACTTTTTCAACACATCGTAACACTTCCTCTTGCTTTTCAGGGTCTTTCGATGACAAATTTGTTTTATAGATTTTGTCAATTAGGTTTGAAATCCATAACAAGCTATGACAGTGTGGCAACCCTCGCATTTGAAATTCTATTCTTCTCCACCAGTCGACAACAGTTTGTCCGAATGGTTTAGATTTAGAATGGGCAATTAATTTTTCCCATATACATTCTTGTTTTTTATAAAACAATCGACATGCCAAGGCTGGATGATCTCTGAGTAAATTTATCCTTTCTGCTTGGGGTATTTCATTTCCAAGTGTGTCATATTGTTCAGGTATCGGAATTTGTGATTGATTTCGAGTAATTGTGGAATACAAACGATTATGATGTCTGTCCGCTGGCGCAAAAGTTAAAAAATATCGTAAAGAGCTACCCATTTGCATGAGTTTGCTACTTACCATGGATAACAATTTGCGTCTTTCGTGTTTAATATAAACGGGGGTTCCTGGCAAGCTGCGACCATATGGTACAAGTCGAGCGAGAACCATTTCAATTTGTTGTTGCAATTTTGTTTTAGTTGGCGTGGATAAAGCTGAATCTGCTTTATTCTTCAACATTTCTAATGCCCCGATTACTTGTTCAACAGTTACTTTATCGGATGTAAGTGGATCGGTGTCATCTGCGGTGTCAGGTTCATGTTCGTCTAGGTGTTCTTTGGCAGCAACAGTACTCACACCTCCTATTTTCCTGCGCATTATATATGTGTAGAAACAAAAAATATAGGTTGCACATTTTTGAAATCGTCTATCACCACCTCGTTCTAAGGTGACTTTAACGAAGTCATTATTATCAAGACCATGCATGTCACTTGGGCCACCTACGCCATATGGAAACAAATTTGGGAAACATTTTTCATAAAAAAAGTTGTCATTGTGCGGATGGGCAAACTTGAAAGTGGAATCTCTAGTCATAACAGGGGTTGGTTTTTTAGTTGCAACCTCTGCGAGATGGTTTAATTCAGTTAACGGATTTGTGCTTGTTTGTAGTAAAATTTCAGTTATTTCACCATCTGGATCAGGAATATGTTTATTGCATACACCTTCATCATTATCGTCAGGTCTATTCTCTTTATAAGCTTCGCTTACAGCATGATCTTCTTCATCGTCCATTTCAAATTGTGGTACTCGTGATTATTCTTCATCGCACAAATCACTGAAATCGATTGTCAATTCACCTTGTTCAACTGCCATTTTATATAAATGATTATGCTTAATTAGCCATTGCAATGCTTCTTTCACACGATTGGGCCTGAATATGTGATTTTTATTATTCTTACTTTTTGGGTGTCGCAAGATACAAGTCGAGTCAATTTCTGGCATACGAGGAAGTTTTCGGCTACTTTAGCGACGTCATTTACGACTGTGTATCTTGATCCACGTTTAGACCCCCTACAACCATATGAAGGCAAAGTGGTGATATTTAATATTGGATTGAATAATGCTATCATGGACACTTCAACCACATTCAAATTCAAAAGTTCAGATGGAATAAACCCTGGCCACAAGAAATTTAGGGCTGCTTCTTTTGGAATAAAGTTGTTGATGCCATCATCATTGCCATTCTTTGTTTTTTCGGTTGCCTTAACTGTTTCATTATCATCTGAATTGAAACCTGTATCATCATCATCGATGTCAGAGTCAAACATAGGGGGTTCTTTACGTTTTCTAGAGTTTATTGGTGCATTACTTGTCCCATCGTCCATAAATGAAAAAGTATCATTTTCAGTGGTTGGACCTGATTTCATTTGTTTATAACACCTTTTACATACATGTGAGCCCAACTTCAGAAAGCCGTTATCATCAAAAGCACCTTTATAAGCTGTGTTGTATATGCCATCTGAAGTTGATGTCATTTCAGTGAACTTTGTGACAAATTGAGATATAGCTTGCTTTAAATTACCCTTTGTTTCTGCGTCATCCCGTGAGCATTGCATTTCATTCAACCCTCCCTCATGTAAACAGACACAACAAGTACAAAAGGTGGTCTGTTTCGAATACTCATCAAAATAAGTTTTTGCATCAATATTTTCAGCTGATCCTTTTGTGTCAAATACATTTTCCATATTTAATTTCTTTCTAGCTCTGTATTCACGATTTCTTTTGGCTGTTCCTGCCCTTATCTCTTCAGGTGAGTGCTTTACTGGCTCGTTTTGTTCTTCTGGGTTGGCAGAAGAGCTATCCGTATTTGACGCAAGGTTAGGCTCACATGCTGACACATCTTGTGTGGTGGGTACGTGTGGTAGGGTGTGGTCAACATGCATTGTTTTTGTATCTACTTTTTTTCGAGCTTCATATTCACGATTTCTTTTGGCTCTTTGTGCTCTTATCTCTTCAGGTGAGTGCTTTGTTTTTGTATCTAATTTCTTTCTAGCTCTGTACTCACGATTTCTTTTGTTTGTTTGTGCTCTTAACTCTTCAGGTGAGCGTTTTACTGGCTTGTTTTGTGCTTCTGGGTTGGTAAAAGAGCTGTCCTTTTTTGATGTAAGGCTAAGCTCACATGCTAACACATCTTGTGTGGTGAGTATGGGTGGTAGTGTATGGTCAATGTGCATATCTGTATTTTGTTGTGTGTTAGAAACCTTGGCCGAGTCTGAGAGTTTATCTTCACAACCACCGCCTAACATGTTATCTATTTGTAGTGTAGACCCTATTATACCATGAGGACACCATGATGTCACACAATCATAAAAGGTATCATGCCTATTATTGTCATCCATAAAAGATGTGCAGCTGTCAAAGTACATGTTATCATCAGGTATTCTGTGATCGTCATCAAAAAACATGTTACAATCAAAATATGTGTCATCACACGTTTGTAGTGTATTATCATCCTCAAAATAACTGTTACAGTCAAAAAATGTGTTGTTATCATTCAGAATGTTATGAAAATTAGGCTTGAATAGCTTGTTCCTTTTTACAATATGTTTATGCACATAATGTAACATGCTTTGCCCAAGATATATGTAAGTTGTACAACTTGGTATACAGCTGGGAAGAAAAGATGGTAATAATTTTGATATTTGAGGTGTATCAATTGATGGCCAATTTTGTCGTCTTCTTATATGACGAATTCTTGAGATTTTCGTATAAGATGAAAGCAATCCAAAACCTTCATTTATACGTAACAAAGATGACACATGAACATACTTCATCCACGCGGGTGTGTAGAAAAAAAAGAAAAAGAAAAAACCACGCCCGTTGGGCGTATGAGTAAATTAATTTCCCCGGCCCTACTCTGGGCCGGACCGCCACAAGTGGCGGCCTTAATGGGACAATTTACACT
The DNA here is from genome assembly GCA_001247695.2 of Cymbomonas tetramitiformis. Taxonomy (NCBI): domain Eukaryota; kingdom Viridiplantae; phylum Chlorophyta; class Pyramimonadophyceae; order Pyramimonadales; family Pyramimonadaceae; genus Cymbomonas; species Cymbomonas tetramitiformis. The sequence goes on from LGRX02029767.1 coordinate 21,665, forward strand.
GGGTGGTTCTCGTCTCTTTCCTCCTCATGCTTTTCTTGTCTGAGTCTTCTGTAGAGCTGGTAGGTGCTGTGTGCATAGCTTACTGTCAGGTCGTGTATCCTTTGTAGTGCCTGTGTGGCCTCTTTTCTATTGAGTCCAAGTTGCTCGAGTATGTCTTGGTTGTGTTTGTACACCGTGCCTGTCCTGCCCACTGCAAAGACATGGAGTTTGGCACGGAATCCGTGTCTACGTAGCAATTGTAGCAGTGGTCCGTATTTTATGTATTTTTCCAGGAGCTTGGGTCCCCATTTTTCGTCGTCGGTGTGGGCCACCTCAATGAGGTGTAGGTTTTTGACTCTTGCTGGTGCTTCCTGTTGTGTGCATTCCCACCCGTCCTCCAGGTCTTCCAGGCCCTCTATCATGACTATGTCTACAAAGCTCGGTATGGTGTCGGGCCCATCGTTTCTGCCTGGGTTGTCCTTCCCGTCATGTCTGCATTGCCCTCTGGTGAGTATGTAATTCGGGAGTACCCTTGGCTTAACCCCTGGGTCCCTCTTTTTTCCGGTGTAGGCGAGGACTTTGCACCCTCCTTTCCTATGGTGGTCAAGTATGTGTTTTAGTTCGTCTGCGTGGGCGTCCGCCCTATCCGAGAACATTCCTCGCATTTGTGGGTTGTTGCATCCACCTAGGGCGTGCCCTACTCTCATGAGGAAGCCCTTTGCGTAATCCACCCCTTTGTGTCCACATCCTTCCAGGGTGCACTTTCCGCTTCCTCCGGCTGAGTTTTTCGCCGTCTCATAGTCTTGTGCTGGCAGTATTCTCAGTCTGCATTTGAGTATTGTTTTTCGTGCCGCAAAGGTGGCTCGTTTCCAGAAGCCGTTCGCTATTTTGTATAGTGGCTTGTCTCCCTTGAGGTGCCTCATTGTTTCGTTTAGCCAGTTTTCGGTGGCCTTGCCCTCTTGAACCGGGGGGACGTTCCTGTTTTTCGTTCGGTTGTGTGTCATGTCGTGCTCTCGTTGTTTCCATCTTGTTCTGGGCATCGGGTCCTCCATCATCGCATGGACTTTGGACTCCTCCGTGACCCGGTCATGGCGAGCTTGTCTTTCATTTGTCTGCTCCCCTTGAGGCGCTTCCCGCTGTTCAATGAGTTCATTGAGCATCCCAAAAATTTCCTCGTCATTGTGTCCCTCTTGGGTCACTTCAAGTCTCTCCGCGAGTTCGTTGAGTTCCTCAAATATTTCTTCCCCTTCAGAGGGTTGGGGTGGTGTCTCTGCGGGTTTGGGGCCGCTTCCTCGGGTGAGGTCCGTTCTGCCCTCTGTTTCCCAGTATTCTTGTTGCTCCTGCATTTCTTGCATAAAAAGCATCTCTTCTTCCTCCCTTTGTTCCATCATGGCCTTTATTTGCCTGTCTTCTTCGTCTCGGGTCTGGTCGGCTTGTTGCTGCTGGTTGGGTATCGGGTCCCGTATTGTCGCTTGTTCCTCTTCAGTTTGTTGCGCTTGGTCATGGTGCGCTTCCCACCTGAAAATGTGCTCTGTTTTCAGTTGGTGGGTCCAGGTTGTGGGTTCTCCCTGGAGCTCGGTCATTTTTGCTGAGAGTCTGCTGTTTCCTTGGGCTTGCCGTTCACGGAGTAGTGTAGTTACATATTTTTGTACCGCGAGCTTTCCTTTTAGCTCTCTGCTGTCCGAGTCCCCGTCCGGTACCATGGGTTTGACTTTTATTGTTTCGTCATTATCCCATGCTTCCGTGAGGGTCCCTGTAGTGCAGGCTTGCTTGGCTGCCTCGTCGGCTTTTTCGTTTCCCGCAATTCCCGTGTGTGCCTTGACTTTCAGTAGTGAGACAGTGTGCCCCGCTGCTACCAATGCCTCAATGTTGACCAGTATGGCATACAGGAGGTCCCTTTGCCGGTGGTGTTCCATGCTGTGGGGTTTCGTTCTCATGTTCTCCAGTTGTCTAATGGAATTGGCACTGTCCGTGCAAATGGTGAGTCCTTTGCCACTTGGTGGTGGCGGGAGCGTCACTGCTTTTTGTATGGCAAGAAGCTCGGCTCTGTTCACCTCTTGGTCCTCACCTTCCCATCGAATCATGTGGGCCTCCCCTTCTCCGGACCTGGGGTCCCATACCGCGGCTCCTGAGGCCCATTCTTTGCCTCCTTCTTCTGTTTCTATCTCTCTTTTGCTCCCGTCTGTGTATAGGTACGAGGTTGCCTCGTGTGCCCTTTGAGGGGGGGGGTATGTCAGTTGGGCTGGTGTGTCACTCGGGGCTCGGTTCCTGGGGTCCTCTGTTCGGTCTCTTGTCAGTTCCCATCTCCTTCCTTGGACCCCCGGTTCGTGTTCGGGCCAGAAGTCAGTGGGGTATCTGACAAATTTTGACCTCGCTACCTTGTCCCATACCGTTTGGGCGTCAGTCTGTCTTGTAAGCCTGGTGTGTAAAGTGTTGGCTTCCACCACCTGTTGTACGGTGGGGGGGTGTATGTCCCATTTACCTCCCCTGCTTCCGGGGAGGAGTTCCCATTTGGCTGGTCCTTCTTCCACATGGAGGTGGCTGTCCTCCCACCAGGTCTCAACTTCTGCCTGTACGTTGTAGCACTGGGGGCAGAGGTCGTTCCGTAAGTGTGGCCCTGTGTTGCACATTCTTCCCATTGCATTTGTCATGTCCTTTGTCTTAATTTCCGGGAGTTCGTATCGCTGCCATGGTCTTGTGTCCACCACACAGTCCACACTGGGGGTGCGTCCTTCTTGGTTTGGTTCGTTCGTGTCGTGCAGGTTCGCCTCCCTCATTGGCTGTCTGACGGCTGTGGTCGTGCGGACCTTGCTCTGCGGGCAAGTTGTGAGTGCCCTCCTTATGCAATCCGCGGCAGCATCTGGGTCCCCGCAGTGGGCCTGCCACCCCGCTTTGTTGGCAACAATCAGTACCCTGAGGTTCCAGTTGCACTGTTTCGCTTGCTGGTGGGTGGCACCCATCCAGTGGTCAGGGGGCAGAAATGTGAATTTGCCTTGTGGTATTTCAAGTAGTTCGTGTACTAGGTGCCCTGCGTGTGCGTTGTATAGTTTCCTGTATGGGGTTTTCTCATATGCCGGGTATACTCCGACCCCGAACACCGGGTCTTGTGTGGTGGTGGCCGCAATGGCAAAGTCCAGTGCCTTTTTGAGGTCCTGTGGCGTGTATTCTGGGTTGAACTGGTAGGCCCCCAATTTCATCCAGTTTGTCGTCCAGGCTGAGCCTCTGGCCCCGAACACCTTGTCTCTGTCATACTTGGCGTAGTACGTCGTGGTGTTGTGGTGAACATTGAGGGGTGAGGCAAATAGTTCAGTGGTAATACCGAATGCCTGTTGTAGTGCCCTTTGCATCTGGGCAGGGAATGTCCAGTGGTTTTGTAAGTTCTTTTTTCGTTCCTCCTTTTCTTCTTTGCTTGAGTACCTAATGAGGAGGTGCCCTATTTCCTCCTCGAACGTGGAGACCTGTATCTTATGGTCCTCCCACATTTCAATGCGTAGTGTGCGTTGGTGTGGGGTTTGGTGGTCTGTGGTACCCACTGCCTGGGTGTACCTTTCGTGTAGCCTGAGAAGCTTTTCTTTCGTGAGGGTGCCTATGTACTTCCCATTTCTGTGGTAGCTGTGGGCGAGTTCCCCCTCCAGCCGTAGTTGGCAGTGGTGTTCTCTATTGTCCGCAATGTCCTGCTCTGGGTTGGTTTCTGTCGGGTCCAGGGTGAGGTTTCCTGCATGTAGTGTGGGCCAGGCCTGCCCCAGGTGCGGCCTTCCAGCCAATATTTCTCTGAGACCTGTGGGGTGAGTCACCTGGGAGCCCCTTGTTCGCAGTCTTCTTTTCAGGGTTGGGAAGGTGGTCGCGCTTTGGCCCCTTCGCTTGGCAAGTTTTAGGTAGTCAGTTATGGTTTCCCTTGTACTCCATGAGTAGGAGTCATCCCCCTCTGAGTGCCTCCACTGGGTTCTATACTGCGTCACCAGGGAGTGGGGGTCCGTTGGGTCAATGAGTAGGGTCCTCATTGCCACAATCTCCTTCGGCTTGTCTATCGTTTGGCCTTTCTCAAAGCAGCCTGCCTCCATTTTTTCGGCCATGGGGTCTATTTCATCTATCCACTTAGTTTGTGGGCGTGTGTGGAGGTCTTGTGGTTCCTCCTCCTCCTCCCCCTGTACTGGACCGGTAGTCTCCGTCTCGTTAATCCTTGTAAGCGGGTGCAGGGAGAGTTGCCTGTGAATCTCTTCTCTGGGGACCAGCCTCGCCTCCCATTCCGTCATTTTAGCCCGTAGCTGTTCCGGGTTGAGGCGCAGGAGGTTGGTTCGCATTGTGTGGGGGTCCAGCGGTCCCTCACAGGGTATGCTCCTGTATTGTTGCTTCAGCCGCCGGTTTGTGCTGCTATCATAAAAGTCCCCCGGCTTCGCTATGTCTCTAGGCTGGGCTTCGCATAGGTATGGGTACAGGTGTGCCAGGCCTTTTGCTATGGCACTGCGGTCTGCTTTGAGGGCTGCATCTGTGCATTGTTCCCTGACGTTTGCCTGGCTAATCGCATGTTGGCCATCCCGGGTGGTAAGGAACACTAGGTCTGGGAAGTGTGTGAATAGTTTGAGGCACGTTGTGAAATTTATCGCAGTTGGCGTGTCCTTGGGTACTGTGAGCCTGGCAGTTTGGTCTGTGCACATCGCCTGCCAGTCTGGAGGTGCCGGTAGGTCCCCATCCATTATATTGCCTGCTTTCGTTTTCCTTGTTGTTCCTTCCATCTCTTTGTCGGACTTTCTTCTGGTCGCCCCTTTTAGCTGTTCCATTATCTTTGGTGCTGGGGTTTGGAGCTGTCTGAGCATCCCCTCTGTCCCCTGGGGCGTAATGCGGGTGTGTAGAGATTATAATGGTTATTGTGAATGACATATTGAATTGCGAACAGCATCTTATGAACTATATCAAGACCCGTTTTAGGGATGGAATAAATCGGTGACAATAATGTTTTGATTGATGATAATTGATTTTGATGTCTAATACCCGTATCATTGATTTTAGAATCTATAACGAATCCATATTCAGTTAAACATATGCCATATGAATTCGTCCTTAACCTACTATTGGATAGGTAACTAACATCCGGACCAACCAGCAAAGTCAGCATGGCTAAAACTAAAAATAATTTGCAATTTATCATTGTTAATAATGAAATGCACAATCTAAACCTAAATGAGGCCTAAATCTAAACTTAAAGAATTACTTGTGATAGCTTGTAATGATGAAGTAAACAAGGGTGAAAGTAAGTTCTCAACTACTTGAAGTGATTCCTGTGTGAAAATAACATATCCAGCAGTAAGTACAAATAAGTATATTCCCTTCATTTCATTACTAGCAATCCTTTAACTCAATACACTCAAGTAGATTCTTTATTCATTTTTGTTGCACATTCATTGTTGTTAATCACTGTTGAACATGTTATGGCAAATTTCAAAACCTACAACCTTTACAATGTTCAATCACATCAACCTCAACAATTCTAATGCAATCCATACACTAGTGATCGCCACTATAACGCCATCGAGTTCGGGTCCACAACCCACAATCCATTGGTGAGAAACCTTTTGACTCGCTCCGCCGGATGCCTCGGCCAGTTTTGACATTCTAGCTCAACATTAACCCTTAAACCGTTTCCTGGGTCATATATGACCCAAGGGTACCTAAAATTGATTTGTGAAGTCGTCTAAAATCCAAAAATGCTTTTGAAAACAGTTTTGAAAAGGTCTCGCTTATGCGCATCAAACTGCGTGCCCGATGTCTCTCAAAACTGTCGCATGCACCAAGATCAAACGATGAAGAGTGTGAAAATCGTTTGACGCAACACACGGTTATGGTTTGCGCGTATAAATACGCATATTCAACCCTATTTAGGTCACGTTACATCTTCAACACATGGCTAGGCGTTATGCGAAACATGCTAGGGTCATGATTAGGGTTTACACGGGGCAGTGGATACGCATTCAGCGCCGCCATGCGTGAGATATACATTCATTGGCGACATCGCATTTTCACTCGATGCTCAATTTTGAACAATGCAGTACGATGCGCCTTTGAAATACGTTTCAAGTGGTATGCTCAAAACGCAAATCGGCCATCGTATGCGGCGACTATATGGAAAACACTGATCTCAACCAAAACCAAAAATAGTTATGACGGTTTAGGGGTTAAAACAATAGTACAGTTGTCGAACACACTATCATTGTTGAACATGTTATGGCAAATTTCAAAACCTACAACCTTTAACAATGTTCAATCACATCAACATCAACAAATCTGATGTAATCCATACACTAGTAGTCGCCACCATAACGCCATCGAGTTCGGGTCCACAACCCACAATCCATTGGTGAGAAACCTTTTGGCTCGCTCCGCCGGATGTCTCGGCCAGTTTTAACATTCTAGCTCAACATTAAAACAATAGTACAGTTGTCGAACACACTATCATTGTTGAACATGTTATGGCAAATTTCAAAACCTACAACCTTTAACAATGTTCATCACATCAACATCAACAAATCTAATGCAATCCATGCACTAGTAGTCGCCACTATAACGTCATCGAGTTCGGGTCCACAACCCACAATCCATTGGTGAGAAACCTTTTGGCTCGCTCCGCCGGATGTCTCAGCCAGTTTTGACATTCTAGCTCAAGATTAAAACAATAGTACAGTTGTCGAACACACTATCATTGTTGAACATGTTATGGCAAATTTCAAAACCTACAACCTTTAACAATGTTCAATCACATCAACATCAACAAATCTGATGTAATCCATACACTAGTAGTCGCCACTATAACGCCATTGAGTTCGGGTCCACAACCCACAATCCATTGGTGAGAAACCTTTTGGCTCGCTCTGCCGGATGCCTCGGCCAGTTTTGACATTCAGCTCAACATTAAAACAATAGTACAGTTGTCGAACACACTATCATTGTTGAACATGTTATGGCAAATTACAAAACCTACAACCTTTAACAATGTTCAATCACATCAACATCAACAAAT